>PVIW01000054.1:239811-257783 GCA_004026585.1 Noctilio leporinus | reverse complement strand
GTATAATTAGCATATCATATTTATTAAATAGAATTTTAAGTTGAATAACTCCCCATGAAATAAAAATTTGGGAAAAGATTTCCAGGCAATTACAAAAGAAAACCTCTAATTATATATAAATTATTTATAATAATTGAAAAGAATGAAGTAACTTTTAAACTTACTTGAGATAAGCATATTTCTAAAACCTAATTATTAATATAATGAAAATGACTTGTAGAACATTGATGTAACCTGGCAGCCATGGAGAGTAGACTGGAATGTGTATGTGTGAACAGTGACGATGTCACTATATTATTATTAGTCAGTGGGGGCAGTAGATGCCATTGAGTGAGCATGTGTGCTATGTGGCTGTCACATTCAAAATGATCAATCTAGTCAAGCAATGAATCTGCATCAAATTTTGTGTTAAGCTTGAATATTCCTCTGTGGAAGCTATTCAGATGACTCATAAGGCTTTTGGGAATGATGCAGTGCAAATAGAAGTATGGCATAAATGCTTCAAAGATGGTCATTCAAGAATCTGTTAAAAATGATCCACGTTCTGATAGGCCTACAGCAAGCAAAAAACTTAAAAATGTTGAACATGTATAAGATGCAAACAACAAAGATCAGCAATGAACTGTGAGAAGCTGATCTCCAACAAAAAATTACTTTGTTGGAGATTTTGACTCAGCATCTTGGTATGAAATGTGTCATGGCAAAGTCTATTCCATAGCTTCAGCTACTGGAGCAGAGGGAACACTAAGCTGCAGTTGCTGATGACGCTGGAGAACTATGTGAGATCCCAAGTTGCCTACTTTGAAGGGGACTGAGTTATCATTGTCTTATGTACAATTTTTCTTATATCTTGTATCTTCTACAGTAAATGCCTCTACTTTTCAGACCACATGGTTGGATACTTTCTGGACAGGTCTCTGTGGCGGGGGGAAGGGTGATGACAAAATTTAAAAAAACTACAAACCACTATTCATCAAGAATGTAGGTGTACAAGCTCTGAACATTTTAACAAATAGAATCCAATAATATAAAAAGAGAACGTATGGTAGCCAATTTGATTTTATCTCAGCATGTAAAATAAAGCTAGTTTAACATTGAAAATAAACACTATGGTCCTGGCTGGTGGCAAAGGGGATAAGGTGCCAGCCTGTGAACCCAAATGTTGCTGTTGATTTACAGACAGGGCACATAATCAGGTTGCAAGCCAGGCCTCTAGCCAGGTCTGTAGCTGGAGTCAGGTGAAAGGCAGCCATACATTGATGTCTCTCTCCCTCTCTGCTTCTCTCTAAAAATAATACATAAAATGTTTTTAAAAAATAAAATAAACACTATGCAATCAATCATATTAACAAACTAAAATGAGAGGAACATACAATCATCTCAATCAATGCAGAAAAGGGAATGGAAAGAATGTATCACCTATTCCTAAGAAAAAAATGTAAGCAAACTAGGAAAAGAAAAAACTTTCTCAACCTAATTAAGGAAAACTATAGAAAGTCTATAGTTAACATCAGTTAATGGTGAAAGGAAGAAAAAAGACAAGGATACCTATTCTCATAATTTCTGTTCTACATTGTACTGCAGGTTGTATTTAGCACAATGAGACATGGAGGAAAATGCCCAGATT
Source organism: Noctilio leporinus (assembly GCA_004026585.1). Taxonomy (NCBI): domain Eukaryota; kingdom Metazoa; phylum Chordata; class Mammalia; order Chiroptera; family Noctilionidae; genus Noctilio; species Noctilio leporinus. Next base: position 256,156 of record PVIW01000054.1, on the reverse strand, counting down.
AAAAAAAAACAAAAACAAAAACTCACTTATTCACAGATAACATCATCCTCTACTAAGATTCCCCAATGAAATCTAACATCATCATTATGAAGATTACACAATGAAATCTGTAAGAACTCCTAAAAGTAATAAATGAGTTTAGCACAACTGCAGGATATAAGCAAATTACATGAAAATGAATTATATGTACTAACAATGAACCATTGGAAAATGAAGTTGAAAATTAGCTTTATAACAACATAAAGATATAAAATACTTAGAAATATGACAAATGATGTAAAAGTTCTACATTTTGAATTTTAGAAAACACTGAAAATCAAAGAGGTACATCATAAACATGAATAAAAGTCCCCAATATTAAGATATTAATTCTTGTGAAATTGAGGTATAGATTTAATGCATTTGAAAATAACATCCTATTAGGCTTTTTGACATTTATGAGTTATATGTGGAAATAAAAAGACCTCTAATAGCCAAAGTACTTTTAAGAGGTATAGCAAAATTGAAGGATTATGACCACCAGATTTCAAGACATTATAGAGCTGCACTAATTAAGAGAGTTGTGATATTAGCATAAAATTAAAATGATGGATCCAGGGAACAGAGTAGAGACTTCAGAAATAGACATATGAACAATTGATTTTTGACAAAGAAACATAAGTAACTTAGTAGAGAAATTTTTTTGGAAAATGGTGCCTAAGATATTGGAGATATATATGCTAAAAATTGTCTTTGATACATACATTGCCCTATGTACAAAAATAGCTCATAATGAAACAAAGGCTTTAAATATGAAATTGAAATTATACAACCATTTTGAAAAATAGTTTCAAAGTCTCTTAAACATATTATCTATGCTTTCCATCCCAATTATTCAAAAGAAAAAAGGCATATGCTAAAAGAGTTTTATAGCTTTATTTCTAATAACTAAAACCTAAAGACAACCCCAAATCCATCAACAAGTGAGTGGAGAAGCAATAGAAAACTATTCAACTTCAACAACAAAAAATAAACTATTTGAATATGCTACAAGATGGATGAATCTCAAAAAGCCAGACCAAAAATATAAGCCCCTAATTTATGATATCATGTATTGGAAACATTTAACAAATGCACACTCATTGCATTCTGATTGGAAGTAGAATGTCAAATTTGGCAGAGACTTTGGGGACTGAATAATATGAGTGAGGGATTTATAAAGGGCTAAAATGAAAATGTTTTGGGTAATGGGATATATTCATTATCTTGATCGTGGAGATGGTTTCTTGTGGGATATACATATTCTAAACTATAAAAATTGTACACTTAAACATGTTTATCATATGTCAATTATATCTCAAAGATGGTATTTAAGAAAAACGGAACTAAGGCTTAGAAAATGACAGGAAGCAGAATATTTGCTTGAACAAGAATAATTGGAAGTCTCCACTGATAAACTTCAACCATTTTTACCCCATCTTTGTTCCCCTCCTCCAGACTAAAACCTTGATACAGAGAAACAGAAAGACAGATGGGAGTGAGGGAGGGAGAGAGAGAGAAAAGGGAGAGAGAAAGTAGGGAAACAGAAAAAGAGAGACATTCATTTTCTTAACCTGGGTCAAGTTTCTACAATATGTCTAGGAGAGGGCAGATGACTTTGCTTTGAAGTCTCGATGCACGTTGGAATTTTGGAATATTATTATGAAAGGAAAAAGAAATGGGTGGCCAAATTAAACATATTTTCATTTAAATAAGCACATTTGTTCCAATTCAACAAATATTTATTCATTGTCTTCTCCATCCATGACAGTCAGGATACCAAAGTTTGTGAATATACTGATGAAAAGACAGAGAACCATCTTACTTAGGAAGTGATTTAGTGGAAGAACTATATGTATTAAGAGGTAATTTTGAATCTTTATATGGGTTCTTATCCTCTCAATCCCAGATCCTGCTCAAATTTAAGAAACTACCCTACAGCCTAGGCCACAGCACAGAGGCAGAAAGCAAAAGGAAAATTATAGAGCCATAAAAATACAAAAAGGAGGCATTGTAAGGGTAATGATACATGGGAGAAGACATATAGAAAGGAGGGGTAGAATAAAATATATAGTTAGAAGAGAAGAGTGAGCAATTGCAAACCAAAATTTTGAGCACCTTAAAAGTAAAGGATAGCATGGACCAAAGTCAGTCAGGATCAGCAATTGTGAAGGAAAGAAACACTACCTGAAGCAGACTGGAACAGACTTCTAGATATTTTACCAGTTCATTGGACAAAAGAATTATGTAGAGGGTCAGTACATAATACCTGTAGGTGGGAAAACCAGAGCTGACAAACTTCTCTGCCACTTAAGGATGAGAATTTACCTTGGAAATTAAGTTCGCTCTTCATGTTCTGATGTATTCAATGTTGATAATATTAGCAGCTGCCTCACATGTGTATTAAGAGGAATGAATGAGAGAATGTGCATAATTCCCTTAACAGAATACTTTATTAAATGAAAGGTAGGAATAGATTAGAAATTATTAAAAACTCACCCTATAGTTTGTTCATACTAACTATATTTATATCAGCTATATAGTAACTTGTAAATCTTTATCTTTTTCTTATATTCATAAAATCTCTATTAAAGAAACTCTCTAGTTATGGTTATTGATTGATATCTTTTCTATAAGCAATGTGAGAAAAGCTACAGTACCTTGCTTATTCACTCCTCCCTTTTTCCCCAGTGCCCAAGCAACGTGTGTGGCACATATTTGTTGAAGAACAGAAATGATTTGGGTGAATTCACTCTGAATATAGCCATCAGGATTTCAGTAATAGAATCAAAGGATTTGTTATATAGCAGCAGGGAGAATATTACCTAGTTACTTGAACAACCTATTCCTAATTAAATTTAACAATGATACAGCCTCTAGAATCTCTAATATGTAGAATTTTATGAGCTTGAAGCTGCCTTCCTGGCCTCAGATTTGAGATTGCCCCATATGTTTCAATGATGGGTATGTGAAGAACAATTTTCTTTCTACATCTTGCAATTGTAGAGGGGAATATATAATTTTTGTATAAATATGTATGTAGAGGATGGGGAAAAGTAGGTTTTACATTGTTCTATGGAAAATAATTCAAAGAAATAGTAATAAAAGAATAAATTGTGTTTCACATGTTCACAACTGTAAACCTATTTTTGCCCACTCTGTATATGTATTTCCCTTTATCTTACAATAGTCATTTTAAAATAATAAGCCATTTTGCTGGTGCTTTTCTTAAACCCTGGCAGTTCTTTCTTATGTAAGATATCAAGAATTAATTAAAATGTGCCAACATGCCTTTGAGTGAGCAAATGCACTTGTAATACAGAATATACTCATTCAGAATGTGGGAAACTCAATTCTTATATTCAATTATTTATTCAGTTTTATATATATTTTAAGTTTACTCAACACTTTTTATAATCACACATATCAAGTTAATATATTCTAATTATACCACATTTTATTAAAAGAATAAAATATAATAATGCATACAGTGAAGAAAAGTCCTTGCTGGCTAACTTTTCCCTCCATAGTTTTCATGGAGACCTGTCTCCTTAATCAGGATTTTGAGCGCTTCAATTGCTGAACTAGCGAACTATTTGTAAGTTATATATGGTACTAGCCGAAACTGCAGACTTTGCAAGACTTTCCAAGAATTTCAGAAATGGCACAAAAGGAAATATTAAGTGTATCTAGTAGTAAAGGTATGATGAGGAAGACACATTCAATGGCAGAATAAATTCGTTCAGGAAAAGAGCAGCACAGGCAATCAAGATAACTAGCATTGCCACATTACCCCAAGAAAAGTATTGAAAATTCTGGCCTCCATCTTTGCTATAGATAAACTCATCACGATGCAGCTCAAGCCATCCAAAATAAAAAATGTTTGATTCTTACTCTCTTACAAATGGGTAAAATAGCAAACCCAGTAAAGGAAGCACTTTTTAATGGTCAGAAAAGCCACCTTCCACTGTCCCTCACCCCCTCCTCTCAGAAGTCCTTCAAACCAATCCATATACCATGTGAAATAGATGCATTAAATTTATTTTATGAATCTCCATTATAGCTTTGGAACAACAACTTAGCAAACTAATGAAAGTAGCTTCTGACTAGGAAGCATTTCTTTCCACTTGGAAATACTGAAGCCAAGGAAATATAATTTTTTGAAAAAAAAATATAGAAGGCAAATAATCTGTCCTAAGATAAATGAATTGTGAATAAAATAGCATTTTGATGAGTAGGAAGAAAGATGCATACCCAACTTTGCCAGGGCCTATGCAGCAGAGACCTTTTTGGAAGTTGGGAATGATTGGATTGGCCAGAGTTGGTTTTGTTGTGTGTGGAGCTTCCTGTTGGCTGGCCTGATATAGGGTGTTATTAAGCAGTTTGGGCTGGAACATCATTATTCTCCATGAAGAATTTAAAGAAGATCCTGATTTGAGCCTATTGCAAGAGGAGTCATGCTGTGCCACACAGTATAAAAATATCATCAGTCTTATGCCACTGGCACATTCAAACACCTAGTGGGATAAGCCAGGCACCAATGTTCAAGGTTTTATATAAGGTAACAGCTGCTTTGGTCAGACAGTTAATTAAATATGTTAATTTCCCATACAACCAACAGTAGCGACAACAGATCAAAGAGGGATTTTATGACATTTCTGGGTTCCCTCTTATACCCAGGAGGATGGACTGTGGCCACATCATCTCCCTGTCTCCTTTGTGCTGTAATGCTGCCTTTTCTCTTTGGAAACAGCCCTGTTCTATGACACGGCAAATATTGTACATGCTTTGGTACCACTCTAACAACTGCCAATTGTCACCACTCCAGTCTTGAAAGGCTATTTGGGTCTGATCCCATGCTAGTGTTTGGTTAGTCAGTAAATATCACAAATCATGCTGAAGGTAGAGAATGGGCTCTTTTTCCATTGTGTCATTCTGGCTTGGCATTTACATCTTCATGGAACTGATAGAGCACAGATTGTAAATCACATAAAAGCAATCACTAAACTCCATCCTAGGCATGAAGACACACCAAAAAATTGTTCAAGATGATATTATGAGTTAATCACATGGAGTGCACAAAACTGAGAGTACATTGTTTAAACATAATAACATGCAAATGTGTTTTCTGGCAATATGTGGCACTATGAAAGAAAGAAAAATGTTCTCAATTCGGGAAGAAAAGTAATCACATTATCTAGGAGTTATAAATGTAACAGTGACATGGAGCCATTTATAATCTTTTTTTGTCATTTGGGAAAGTTTGAAGATCTTTAAGGAGATGACATATTCATTGTGATAATGCAAATGGTTGTGGACACCTAAATGAAAGCTTCAGAGAATCACACAGTTGAAGAGCAGTTGGAGCCAGTCATGCTTGGGTGATTGGCAGTTTGAGGAAAATACTTATCAGCCTAGAAGTTTTTCAAGAAACTAAAATCTACCTGGTTGGTGATTGGCAATTAGGTAATTATCAGTATAATACCTATATCTTCATACCTAATGTCACTTTTTCAGGAGACATAATTTTTATAAAGCACATGTATTGTCACATTGCTTAAAAATATCTACTTTCAATATCATTAAACTGGAATGCAAAATGATAAAACAGGAAAGACTAGTGAACTGGAATTTCTGTCATAATTGCTAGTGTGTTTTCGTTTTCTCATCTGTCAAATGAGAGGCTTGAGGAATTACTTAATAAACTTTAAAATCACATTCTGGGTAGTATGAACATTCTAATGATGTTAATAGTTCCAATCCATGAACACAGTATATGCTTTCATTTGTTTGTATTTTCCTTAATTTCTTTCTTTAGTGTTCTATAGTTTTCTAAATACAGGTCTTTTATCTTCTTGGTTAAATTTATTTCTAGGTACTTTGTCTTGTTACTATAGTAAATGGGTTTTTTCCCCAGTTTCCCTTTCTGATATTTCATTGTTGGTATACAAAAATTTCCTTGATTTCTGAATATTGACTTTGTATCCCACTATTTTGTCAAATTCATTTATCAGGTTGAGTAATTTTTTTGGTTTTCAATGTACACTATCATATTTTCTATGAATGATGAGAGTATTACTTAGTACTTTCCATATTGGATGCCTTTTATTTATTTTTTTATCTGATCACTGTGGCTAGAACTTCCAGTACTATGTTGAATGAATGGTGAAGCCTTGTCTTGTTCCTGATCTTAAGGAGAAAGCTTTTTAATTTTTGCTTGTTGAATATGATGTTGGCTATAGGTTTGTCTCATATGGCCTTTATTATGTTGAATTATGCTCCATGTATTCCCATTTTGCTGATTGTTTATCATAAATGAGTGCTGGATTTTATCTAATGCATTTTCATCATCTATTGATATGGTTATGTGATTTTTTACCTTAATTTTGTTTACATGGTGTATTGAGTCCAAACTATCCAAAGCAATCTATAGATTCAATACAATTCCTGTTAAAATACCAATGATAAATTTCATAGATCTAGAACAAATATTCCAAAAATTTATATGGAACCAAAAAAGACTGAATAGTCTTAGCAATCTTGAGAAAGAAGAACAATGTAGAAGGGATCACAATACCTGATATAAGATTATATTATAAAGCCGTTGTCATCAAAATAATCTGATAGTGGCATAAGAACAAATACACAGATCAATAGAACAGATCAGAGAGCCAGAAATAAGCCCATGTTTACTATATGACAAAGTGGACATAGACATACGATGGAGTAAAAACAGCCTCTTCAAGAAGTGGTATTGAGACAACTAAACTGGAACATGCAATAAAATGAAACTAAACCATCAACTTACACCACACACCAGAATAAACTCAAAATGAATAAAAGACTTAAATATAAGTTTTGATGCAATAAAAATCTAATAGAAAAACATAGGCAGTAAAATTTTAGATCCCACATAGCAATATTTTTGGCAATATATTTCCTAGAGAAATAAAAGAATAAACAAGTAGGACTACAAGCTTATGGTTGGCTAAATAAAGCATCAGCACAATGAAAAAGGAATGAACCATATGGGAAAACATATTTGTCAATATTACCTTGGACAAGGGTTGAGCTCCAAAATATATAAGGAACTCATATGACTCAATACCAGGGAAATAAGTAGTCCAATTAAAAATGGGCAAAAAAACTTCTCCAAGGAGGACATACAAAGAGCTCATAGGAATATGAAAGAATAGTCAACATCACAAGCCATCAGAGAGATGAAAATTAAAACCACAATGAGATACCACCTCACACCTGTCAAAACGGCCACCACTAATAAATTGGCAAACAACAAGTGCTGTTGAGGATGTGGAGAAAAGGGAGCCCTAGTGTACTGTTTGTGGGAATGCTGGATGGTGCAGCCACTGTAGAAAACAGTATGGAATTTCCTCAAAAAACTGAAAATGGAACTGCCTTTTGATAAACAATTCCGCTGCTGGGAGTATATTCTAAGAATCTTGCAACACCAATTCAAAAGAGCCTATGCACCCCTACATTTATAACAGTGTTATTTATAATAGCCAAATATTGGAAACAGCCTAAGTGTCATCAGTAAGTGACTGGATCAAAAAACTTTGGTACGTTTACACAATGGAATACTATGCTGCAGAAAAAAAAAAGAAGAAATTCTTACCATTCATGATGGCATGGATCTTCATGGAGAGTATTATGCTAAAATAAGCCAGTCAGTGAAAGGCAAATACCATATGATCTCATCTATAAGAGGAATCTACTGCACAAAATAAATGAGTGAGCAACGTAGAACAAGAGGTATAGAAATAAGGAACAGACTGACAGTGACTAGATGGGAGGGGAGAGAGATATAATGGTGGAAAGAAGGGACTAGTCAAAGACTATGTATCAATGATCTATGGACATGGACAACAGTGTAGAGGTTGACTGTTGAGAACAGGGTTTGGGCTGCACAAAGGAAGACAAAGGGGGAAATTGGTAGAACTGGAATAGAATAATTGAAATATTTAAAAAATAAAATTAAAATTAAAATTCTTGAAAAAAATAAAATCACATTCTGATCTAATTGTTTACTTGGGGCAATGTGATAAATTCAAAACATTTTGACCTACCACCAACCAGTTGATGACTTTAAGCAATTGATTTAACTAACCCAAGTGTCCAACATTCTTAGTGAATTACAAAATTGTTATATTAGCTATTAATGAGATTCTTTGAATTATATTTCTAGTTCATTCATTCTTTCAATAGAAGATATACTCATGTTTATTTAAAAGTCTCAGGACTATAATGATACTTCTATATTTCATTCCAAATCCAAAGGCCTGAGCAGAACTCCAATGTTCAAGGTCAGGAAAAGTTGGGCATCCTAGCTAAAGAAAACAGGTGAATTGCCCTTTACTTTTCTGTTCCATAGAGACCCCAGTAGATTGGAGATAACTGTGCACATGATCAAGGAAGGTTCTCTTTACATGGTCTACTGCATCAAATGCTAATTTTTTTCCAGAAATACCCACACAGACATCCCAAAATAATGTTTTACTTTGAATGATTAATTCAAAATTAATCATCATATAACTATTAACCTACCTTCTTTTGTTAATGTCATTAATAGGGACAGTGAGAATTCAATTAGAATAGAAGAGAGCCAACATCACAGAGTTGAGGAGGATTTTCAGGGCAAATAAAGATAAGTCCTAAGAGAGTGTCCTCTCCATATGTCCCAAGTTCCAAGAGTCCGGATAAGAGTCTAGGTCTGCAAGGCAGAGACTTTGGTGGCTTCAGAGTCCGCTAGGGCTAGCACCATCAGAGCAGCAGCGGGCCTGCTTTCCTACTAGCCCAGGCTGCATGGCTGAATCCTGACTACAAGGCATGTGCTTCTTGCCTTGAAGCTACTTGCTTCTTCTCACATGACTGCTACAGCATCCTCTTACATCATGGCACCCACTTCCACCATGTTTCTCAGGGATGTTCCTTCTCTCAAGGCTACTTACCTTTCCTTTTCAATCCAGAAAGCCAAGTACATCTTTAGCCCTGGTTTGATAGCACAGCTATTACCTGGCTTTCAGATTGCCATAGATATGTAAAGTACCTTAAAAGCTGCATTATCTCCTTCCTCCATTCCCCAAACTATGAACTGAGCTAGTAAAACATTATTTTGGGATGTCTGTGTGGGTATTTCTGGAAAAAATTAGCATTTGATGCAGTAGACCATGTAATGAACTGTGGGGACTCTGTGTACCTTATTTTATGACTACAGAATAGACAAAATATCTCACTGGTTGAGGCAGTGAAAAGGGGGAAATTATTTTTGAAAGTATAAAAGTATAACCTTTAACAGCCCTGGCTGGTGGCACAGTGGCTAAGGTGCCGGCCTGCAAACCCAAAGGTCGCTGGTTCGATTCCCAGCCAGGGCAACATAACTAGGTTGCAAGCCAGGTCTCCAGCCAGGTCTGTAGCTGGAGGCAGGTGAAAGGCAACCATACATTGATGTTTCTCTCCCTCTCTGCCTCTCTCCCTTCCCCTCTCTCTGAAAAATAACAAATAAAATCTTTAAAAAAAATAAAAATAAATAAAAGTATAACCTTTAAATTAACTTTTAGCATATTAAATATATGGTTTATAACTCATTAAGAAAAATAATAGGTGGGGGGACAGAGGGGAGCAAAAAGGGGATGGATGTAATACAACAACAATAAAAAAAATAAAAAAAAAATAAAAAAAAAAAAAAAAAAAAGAAAAATAATAGTCAAGTCATAATTGATATGATACTGTGTACTCTTTCCTGAATGGGTTGTTGTAAAGTGGGAAGGCCTATGTGGGTTTATTAGTTAAGGTTCCCCAGAGAAATGGAACCAATGGGATATATATGATTATACAAAGTCTGTCCCAAAAGTATCAGCCATGCAAATTGTTTTAATTATATTGACACTGGCTCGGTACTTTTGGGACAGATCAGATACAGGACACACACTATCAATTGGTAAAATTTTAGTAAAATAAACAACATACCACAAGTGTTATATTTTGAAATAAATTTATTCTTATATGTAAATACATAAACATAGTCATTATTTTTTAAATTGTTCAAGAAAGCCTCCAATTTGCTACAATAACAGAATTGATTTGACTTTGGAATCTTGAGCACATTTTAACTAACTTTTCTTTATCCATGGACATCATCATGTTTTCATTCTCAGCTTTAACAGACTCTTTATTGGGATTAGGTTGTTTATTAACTTCTTTCTCACAAATGCTCCATACATAATAGTCTAAAGGATTTGCATCTGGTGAACTAGGTGGCCGTATTTCCTGTAACCAGAATTCAGGAACATTGACACTGATAAATTTTTGCACCTTTTTGGCATTATGTGCTAGTGCACCATCTTGTTGGAAGAGAAAATGACATCCATTTGTGACTTGCTTCATCCATGGTACAACTAATTATCTCAAAATGTCAAGGTAAACATCAGCCGTCACCTTCAAGCCTTGTGGGAAAAAATGCAGGGTCATGATATCTCCTTCATTGCTGACAACACCCAACACCATCATTGTAGCAAGAAATTTTGTTTTCATGACAAATGGGACTTCATTAAGATTTTCACAGAGCCATCTGTTGTTTCTTCTGTTGACTGGTCCTGCTGAAAATTCTTTGCATCAGAGAAGAAAATCAGAGGGTTATTTTCTTTGAGATTTTTCAATGTTGTTAGCAGTTTCCTTGCTTTTCCAAAACACCGTTCCTGTGTCTGCTATGTCATAAACTGGCCTCTTCTAAGAACATATGATCTGTATCTGATATCTTCTGCAATAATCTTGCTAACCATTGCATCCAACATCTGCAATTCTCTTGCTATGGAGCGCATTGACTTTCCTGGATCTTTATTGATGATCTCCTAGATTCTGTGTACAATATCAGGACTTTTGCGATTCTTGTGTACCTTATGCATTTTCCTTGTTGGTGTGGCAACATCAGGCTCAGCTTCATACACCTTCTTCACATTGTAAAGCATACGTAAAGGGATGTTATTGAAGTCTGCAATTTCCTTAGCAGTTTGCCCTGCACGCAGTCCAAGAATTATGGTTTCTCTAACATTATATTCCTTTGACATGATGGTTGCTCTCAGAATACTTTATATCTGAAACAATGATCGTAACTCATAACCTTAGAAACATAGTTTTTCAAAACTAATACATGAAATAAGGAATTGCCAATTTATTGCACACACTGTGCATGCATGCATGTGTAGAATATAAATCTAATATATCATATAAATCATAACATTATATATATAAAAACTTATTGTAAAGTATTGGCTCATATGATTGTAGAGGCCGAGAAGTCCCAGGATGTTCCATCTGCAAGCTGCGGACCTAGAAAATCTGGTGGGATAGTTCAAAGGTGAAAGGGTTTCTGGTGTTAATTGCTGTGTGAGAGTGTATATGGCTTATGTAGGCTTCCCCACAGCAATAAGACATTCTCATACACCCTACTTTTCAGCTCAATTCTGACATTATCTACCTGCAGATAGACTCAGATACCACAGGTAAAGATTTCAGTCCCACAAGACTGCACTCCCCATCAGACACCAAAGCCCAGATTGTTACTTGTGCTTCTAACTAACCAGCTACAATTTGGAGAGTCCAAAGACTACCCACTTCTTCCAACTCAGGATATCAATCACAAGTCCAGATTGTTATATATACTCTGACCAATAGAACAGATCACAAAACTCAGAAAGCCTGTTTACTCACTAAATTACCAATTTTGTTAATGGATATTAAAGTATGTGAATCAACATTCGGACGAAGAGATACATATGGTGAGAAATAAAGAAGCTTCTATCCCCCAAATCCATCCTGCTGGCACCTGGAAGCTCCTTGTATATCCCTTCCTATGGATTTTTTATGGAGCTTCATTACATAGGCATGATTTATTAAATTAATGGCCACTGATGATTGATTCAACCTGTAGTCCCTCTGCCCCCTTTCTGAAATTCAGGTGGTGGGATTGAAATTTCCAAGCCTCTGTTTTTGGTTTTTCCTCTGGGCCAACAGCTCCCTCCCCAGATACTTCACAAAATTTGTTAACATAGAAACTCAATTGTGGTAGAAAGGGCTTGTTATAAATAACAAAATAACCATTTTACCTTTATTACTCTTTATTTAAGAGTATTTTTTTTCTTTCAGAAAGAAATAATTTTTTTTTTTCTTTTCAGAAACTGAAGAACAAGTATTATAACGAAGATGCTCTCATTGTTCTGAACACTCAGGAAATCCCAAGGACTTTGGGAGCTAGCTGCAAGCCATGGACAAAAATCAACCATGTATGAGAATAATGAAGTATATTTTCTTATGAATCACAATATCACAAAAGGCTTGAGAATCAGAGAACCAATGGTCTAGTTTCCAGTCCAGTTTTGAAGGCCTGAGACCAGGAGCACAATAACAGAAGATTAATGTCTCAGATCCTCGGTCAGGCAGGGTTAATTCAACCTTTCTCAGGCTTTTTATTCTATTCAGGCCTGTAACAGACTGGATGATGCCCACCTGCATTGGGAAGGACCATCTGCTTCACTCAGGCCAGCAATTCAAATGCTAATCTCTTTCAGAAACACCCTCACATATTCACTCAGGCTTACTCAACTATCAGGCATCCCTAGGATCAAGTAAGTTAACTCATAAAAATATGAATCTAAGATGTGATGAGCAAATAAAGCATTTCCATATAAGTACCAAAGTAACCAAGGTTGAGTTGGTTGTTTAAATGCAAACTTATTCAAGGTAATGAAGATTAAAGTTAAAATGGCAAAAATTCCACCATTGCCAAATTATGAGAATTCAGTATATGACTAAGAATTTGTAAAGTCCAAATTAAGCTGCTTCCTCAAGCTTTTTAAACTGTAGTGACTGCTCAATGCAAATTAAAATCTCAAGTAGGTACCACCTTTCACATGTTAGAATAGCTATCATCAGTAAACGAACCAGTGTTAGCGAGGATGTGGAGAAAAGGAATACTCGTGCACTATTGGTGAAGACTGGTACAGCCACTATGAAAAGCAGTATGGAGATAGCTACTTTGTGCCTCAGTGATTTCTCTTCTAGAAATTTATCTGAAGGAATTGGAAACACTAATTTCAAATAACATATGCCCCCTTATGTTCATTGCAGTGCTATTTACAATAGCCAAGGTTTGGAAGCAACCCAACTGTACATCAGTAGATGAATGGATAAAAAGGTATGGTACATTTACACAATGGACTACTACACAGCCATAAAAAAGGAGGAAACTTTGTCTTTTGGGACAGCCTTTGATGGACCTGGGGAGCCTTAGATTAAGTGAAATAAGTCAGTCAGAGAAATAAAAATAACATTGATTACACTCATATGTAGAATTTGATGAACAAAGTGCATTAACAAGCAAAATAGTGTACTGACAGCTTTCTGGGGTGGTTGGACTGAAGTGTGGGGGCAAAGAGCAAAAACTCCCATGGACATAGATCCTAGTGTGGTGATTGCCTGAGGGTGGTAAGAGGGTAGGTGGAGGATGATATAGCAGAGATAAATGGTGACAGATGAAAACTTGACTTGGGGTTGTAAACACACAATACAGATGGTATGCTGTAGAATTAATTGTGCACCTGAAACCTATATAACTTTGTTAACCAGTACCACCCCAATAAATTCAATAAATTCAAGAAAAAAGATAAAAATACAGCCCTGGTTCTTGTGGCTTAGTGTATTAAGTGTCAACTTGCAAACTCAAACCAAAGGTTGCCTGTTGGATTCCCACTCAGGGCACATGACTGGGTTGCAGGCCAGGTCACCAGTTGGGGGTGTGTGAGGGTTGTGGGAGAGGCAACTGGGAACATTAATGTTTCTCCCCTTCTCTGTCTCCCTTACTTCCTTTCTCTCTAAAAATAAATAAATAAAATCTTTAAAATAAAAAGGCAAAAAATGTAGTGACTGCTATTTCAGGTATAGACCTCTAAGAAGGTAGTTAAAGGAGTGAATTCTCTTTTATGGATTCTCCAACAAAGCTTTATGATCCATTCACTTTATCTGCATTTTGTGATATTCATTATTAGAAAAATACCACATAAAGCATTCCTTGAGTTCAATCTGACATTGAACACTATCTCACAAAATTGAAATTAACATAATGCTTATAATTGGAAAGGCTTGGAGTAAATAAAATGAGGATTAAAGTTCTGTAATTTTCCTAATCCTTTTTTTCTTGCTGTCACCACATTTTCTTTAAGTTTATATGTCCTTGGCAGTGATCTTAGTACTTTATATATTTGAGCTCTGACAGAATTTATACCAATTTTGAAAGGAAAATAACTAACTTTCCAAAAAAAAAAAAAAAAAAAAAAGACTATTTTACAGGTGAAGAACCCCAAACTTGAAGCTGTAAATAAAGTAACTTGTTTAAGGCTACCTAGCCTAGCCAGAAAGTGACTGAGGATTCTAGCCCAAGGTTATGTGTCTTCTCACTCAGAGTTCTTAACATTGCATTTCCCAATGTCCAAAGGCAGGAGCTGAAGGGCTCAGCAAAGAGCACCCACAGAAAGATGGCTAAGGAAAATTATTGCAACATTAGGATGGAGCCTTAGATATAATTAGTCCAACAGCCTCATATTACTCTTGTGGAGCAGAGGAGGTATGTGGCAAGGCCCTCTAGAGAACAAGCAAACTGCAAAGAAGAGTGCAATGGCCTTGGAGAGAGGTTGCTAGTGGGAGGCTAAGGAACTCTTTTACCCCAATTTTTATTAAAAAAGTAATTTGTTATACTTGATAATTGTTTCATAGTTTATAGAGTATTTTAAAATAGATTCCCATATTTTGTTTGAAATCTATAAAACCTATATGAGTGGGATATTATAATCTTCATTTTAAAGATAGATAAACTAAGGTTTTAATTACAAAGCTAGCTTGAAAAGATAAATAAACTAAGATTTTAATTACAACACTATCTTGAAATAGCATACTAGTAGACCTAGATATAAACACACGTTTTTGTTTTGTTTTTTAAACTGCAAATGTCCTGTTCTTTCTAATCACATTGTTTCTTTTGAGATAACACTTGTTACCAAAGATATATGTAACAGATACTAAACAAGTTTAGTAACTTTATATATATTTTTAAAGTGCTGAACTCAAGAAACAAAAGAAATGAATTGTCATGTAAATAAATGTAAAGGCCACATTTATATTTTAAAAAATTGCTCCAGATTGAGGAAATTTCCATGTCATGAGCTTGCTGGAGATGAGCAATGTAATAGCATTGTTCAGAAATTGTTCATTAAAAATGGCAGAGATAGGAGAAATATATTCTTCTGGGGAATGAGAGTTAACACTTTTCCTTCTCTGCATTGATCAAAACAAGAGTTTTCAGTTCAGTAATTTGCAGGACATTTAAGAAGTCTATTAGAAGCAGAAGTTTAGAGGAGATGACCAAGTGGTGAGATCGAGTCAGGAAGCAAATTTGTCTCTTGGGTGCCCAGCACCATAGACAGAATACTAAGGATCTGAAAATTACCATTACCTTTTATCTTCACAACAACAACCTTGAACAGTAGGAACTAGTGTTATTTCCATTTCTCAGATGAGAAAAGTGATCATCCCATTACTGAGAGTAATAAGCTAGAAAATAAGGTAGTTCATTTGCCATGAAAGAATTTAAGGATGTGCTTGTATGCAATTATGCTAAAGCCATCCTCATATCACATAAGGACTTAGATTTATTTGCTCTTTGATGTTATTATATTGCTTTCCATACTTATTGGGCCTCAAAATTCCACTGAAGTTAAAGATGTTCATTTAACTTAAATGTAAATAATGATATAAATAGAAATATATAATATGCAATGTCTATATTACAATGCATTACATATGATCAAAAATATAGATAACTATAAGTTTAAATTGGCTCCCAATTAACCTATATTTTAGCAACTTAAAGTATTTAATGTTTCATTACTTGAAATTGTTGGCTGCAGCAAAGCAGCACCAGGTATGAGACTGGTAGAGTCAGACCAGACCTTGGTTCAGCAACCTCAGTACTTAAGTTCTCACTAGGAAAATATTCAGAGTAAAGACTCAACTATAAGAGGAAGTTTATTTCAAAAGTTGCAAAGGTAGAAGTGAATGGTTAAAAGAAATTAGCGCAGGTAACAAGGTATAGAGATAAAAGAATGGGACCTTGGAACTTAGAAAAGAGAAGGGTAAGAGTAATGAGCTTGGGGGAGGAGAAAGGGAATGGGGAGAAAAGGGAAGGGGAGAGGAAGGGGAGAGGAAGGAGAGGGAAAGGAGAGGGGAAGGAGGGGAGAAGGGGAGGGTAAGGGAGGGGAGG
>PVIW01000054.1:167146-239711 GCA_004026585.1 Noctilio leporinus | reverse complement strand
AGTCAATGCAGCTCATCCTAAGGGTCATGGCCTCACTTAGTTTTGCTGTTTTCCTGGGCCTGGAGCTGAAACAACTGAGGCCTAGGTGTATTTGATATGCATAAGAATCTCACTGTCCTGTATGCATGTGTGTGTGAGTGGGGGTGGGGGTGTTATTTAATACTAAGGGCTATACTCTGCCCTCCTTGTTTATTCCTCCTCTAAGGGGATTTAGCTACCATGACTGGCAACATACCAGGGGAGAAAAGGTCAGGGTTGGTTCCCAGCTTGCTGACCAGCAACATGCCAGGGGAGGAAAGGTTAACCTGGGGGCAAGATTCTTGTTTTCCCAGTTTTGCCTGTTACTAGGCACTGGGGTCTTTCCACCCTGGTGACCTTCTATATCTGGCCTGTGGTCCTTGCTCCATTTATGTCTGCTTAACTGTTTACCACAAAAATTACTGAACCTCTTCCTAGCTATTATTCTGTTGTTATTTCCCCAAAAACTTTAAATAAAGACTCTATTTTCAGAGAGAGGGGAAAGAAGGGAAAAAGAGAGGGAGAGAAACATCAATCAGTTGCTTCTCATATGCACCCCAACTAGGGACTGAATCTGCAGCCCAAGCATATGCCCTTACTGGGAACTGAACCCATGATCTTGTGCTTTGGGGGATGATTCCCAACCCACTGGGCCACACTGGTCAAGGCAGCCCCATTTATTATTATTTTAATTTAAAAAAATTGAACCATTAGGTAAATAAAAACAGAATAATAAAAAGATCTATCACTACCCTGATACCAATTCTCTGACATCAACTAGGTGTTTTGCAATTTAATTCAATTCTGACACTAAGTACTTATGCCTGATTCCACAAGTTAAAGGAAAAATTCTCCACCAGATTACTTTCCTTTCAGATGCCAGCCATAAGTCTGGGATGCCACCTGCACTTCTGACTGACTAGCTATAAATTTGGGGTTGTACAATTCCCTCAAGTTTGATAATTTGCTAGAACTTACAGAACACACTGAAAGCATTAGACTGGCAATCAGTTTTATTGTAAAGAATACAGAACAGGAACAGCCAACTGTAGAGATGCTTAGGGAAAGGTCTCTGTGGAGTGGGCTCTTAATGCAAAGCTTCAATACTTTCCCCTCATAGAATCTGGGCACATTGCCCTCCCAGCACATCCATGTGTTCATCAACCAGAAATCTCCACCCAGCTATGATCAAGCATTTTTTATTCGGGTTTCACTACCTAGGCATGATTGATTAAATCAGGCCTTGTGCTGAAACTCAACCTTCAGCCCCCTTCTCTTCTCCTGGAAGCTTGACTGGCCTGAATTTCTGATACTCCCATCACATGGTTGGGCTTTTTGATGAAGAACTCCCAACCTGAACTACCTTGTGGACTCTCATGTGTCACCACATAAGCATACCAAAGACACTTCTGTCACTCAGGAAATTCCAAAAACCTGGGACAAAGACCTGATATATTCTATATCATATCATGTACCTGCCTATTTATCCACCGCCCCAACACCCTACCAGCTGTCTGTCATTGAAGCAGCTTAATGTACTTGACTGTAGAAATGGCCTTTTTTGTACAACCACATTTCAACTTTGAGAACATATTTAAATTTAAGTTAGTTATAGTCAAACATAGGAAAAGTTTAAAAAAGGTTTGCTCATTTGTTGATAATTAATGAGGAAATTAAGGAACAGTTTTTATTGAGTAGACATACCTAGGGTGCTTCTGAGGACTCCCCATGCCTTGTACCTACCAGTAGTAGTTATTCTAGGTTAAACACTAACTGGTCATAATGAATGAATATAAGTTGCATGAGTAAAGGGAGTTTGCATTTTCTTTCCCTACTCTTTTGCAAATGAAATACTGGTTTTAAGCATTCTTTTTACCAAGGAGCATTTTAATGTGATATTTTAATTACATAGCTCTGTTTAGCCAACAACTCAACCTGATGCTTTTCATGGTTTTTTTTTTTTTTCTTTTTTCTTTCTTTTTTTTATTTTTTGTATAAACATGTCTCTAGAAGCAAAGGTATATTATCATTTATGTCAGGAAATGACATGATCTTGGTACTTGTTAATCCATAAATAAGGATGTGTCTATCACAGGCAGAGAAAATGAAGGGGTAGGGAAAGAAACAATGCATAGCAGCAGGGATTCTGTGTGTGTGTCTAGCAGAGCATGAGATAATGAAGATGATACTGATTTAGTTTTCATTCTATTCATCACTGAAGTTGTAGAGATAATATAAAAATGGTTATTGTCATTCCTTTAAGTCAATTTAATGCACACACACTTTATAAGGTTTATAGCTTCCCTAAGGTTTTGTGGCAAGGTTTATAGAAACTTTAGAATACTTCTGAGGTCAAGAGGGAATGAAGTCCCTGGAAAACAGTGTTCTGTTAGATGGAATTGAGACTTAAGGCATACCTTCTGAATAAACACACCTGGATTTAATGCAAATGATGAAATGACAAGTAGAAAAAGAATTACCATGTTTTTTGTTTGTTTGTTTGTTTTTTGTAGTCCCTGAAATGACATCTCTTGGATAAAACACCCAGCCAGGGGAGAAAGACTATCTGGTATTTTGACAAGGAAGAGCCTATAAATACTAGAGAACACTTGTACTTTCAGCAAATGAGAACTTATGAGAGGATAAAGAGATGAAGATTCCAACCAAGAATGTTTGGATGAAAAGAAGCCAATAGTAAAAAACACTGTTGAGGAATGTAATGGTGTTGAGTTTTAGTTGTAGAGACCTTGGGTAGTAGTTGGGGACATCTTTTACTTTTATTTCTTATGCCATTAAGAAATAATTGAATTTTTAATGAAAATTATTCTGAATAATTTCTAATTATGTTGAGACAGAGGAAGAAAATGAGACTTAAAATAAAATTTAAAAAACCCTGTATATCGCAGGACTAAAATATGCTTCACACAGCCCAAATGGACTTCAGTGATTTTGGCTACCCCTCTAGCTGTAGCATTTCTCTAGCTGTTGCTCATTAAATGAGGAAAGGAGAAGAGGACAGGGGTCTGATTGGGGGTCCTACTTAAAACTCCAGGAGGCTACAAAAGACAAAATGCTGTTATACCTTGGCACACCAGCAATATCTTTAACCCACAAGTTCTCATCGAATTTCTGCATATCCTGTGTCATCATAGCTACTGTAAAGTAGTATTTATTAAATAAGTGATGAATATCCTCAAAAATTGCAGCCACATGAGCTGCACAAATGCATTTTCATATTATTAACATGTTGCCAACTTGCAACTCTTGGAAGTCTGAGTAAATGTTTTGACAAAAAGAAACAGCAAGGACAAATAAGAAGCAGCGGTCGTGAAGAAATTTAGCCCCACTTTTAACAGCTTTAAAGTCTTAAAGAGTGTTTTCACTGGGGCAGTACCAGATAAATTGCTCTTATATATGCATGCGAGAGGCTAAAATTCCTTTGAAAGTTTATAATTTCTCATGGGAAAATGCAACATAAAAGTTACTTTACTCATAGAAAAACAAAACCATATTTTCCTGTCAACCTTTGCTGTTGGGAATTGAAAACTTTTTGCATTTTTTTCCTGTGATTCTTAGCTGGCCCAAGGGACAGGCGTTTACAACATAATTTACTTTCAACGTGTCTCTGTAAATCATTGTACTACTCTATTGGTTGGGGGAGGGAGAAATCTCCCAATGGGGCTTCTTGTCCCACTTTCCCTGACTCCAAGAGCCCAAACAAGAACCAAAACTTTCCTTTCTAATGTCCAGCCTCAAAGATGGATGCACACAAAAGAAAACATCATATAATGAGTGCAGGTAAAGTTAAAGCTATGGGCAGGCTTCCAGGCAAAAGATTATATTTGAAGATTAATTGCAAGATGGAAGATTTGCCCAAGGTAATATAGGGAAATTGTCAAAATGTTCAAGTTATTCTAGCATAGGTGGGTTGCCCTCAGCCAAATGATAATCTTTTTTTCATAAGGTAATTTTTTTCATATTTTTTTCCTAAAGACCTGTAGCATCCTTTTGCCAAGCTATTAATATCAAAGATCATTCCGTTTTACATGAGAATTTGATGACTTATACACTGGTTGAACTTTCACCTTTTACAACCTTAATGGGAATTTATTAGCTATTTCACAGTGTGTAAATTTGAATCTAGGTCAGATGAGAAAGAAAAATAGGGCATATCCAGGCCTGAAGAATAGCCTGAAAAATGATCTATCAGAACCAAAAAAGATAATGTGAAAAATTAAACAGATTATTAAAAATGTCTTAAGCAATCTGAGACGGAAGACAGAACCTGATAACTTAAAACTCTATACACTATTTCAGCTAAAATCCAGGTGACTAGTGAGCCTGGCTCCTACACAAGTGTGGAAGATTAAGGAGTTAAAATATTGTATTAACCTGTTTCTGCTAACTGTTCATAACAGGAAATGTAACCCAGGTGGGTTTGATATTCACAAGATTAAAGCGTATGTCTACCATCAAATGGTCACCACATTAAAGCTGTTTTAATGAGGCCTTGGGAGATAATGAATGAATGTCGCTAATTCACTACAGAGAAGACAGCCTGACCTTCTTCTGACCTCCTTGCCGCCAGGTATCTTAAACAACATATTAGTTCTGCTTAAAGCCAAAATGGGACGGTCTGCAAGATAAAAACAAGCCAAATGCTTTTGCTGGTGTTAAAGCCAGAAAAAAAATGTTCTCCCTCGAGTCCTAACAAAAAGAACATTGTGTAACAGGATGAAAATCATCCTCGCTGGCACCTTTATCACATGCACAGCTCTCTGCTTCCTCAGGCCATTTCCAATAGCCACCCAACTGTTTGCTCCAGTGGCCCTCAATACTGTCCAGTGACACTGCCAGGAAAATACCACTTAGTAAAGGCATGGGTGGAGGACTATTATTTAAGGATATAACTCTTGGCTGGCTTAACCTAATCCTGAATGAACTTTCAAGGATTTTGAGGGAGTGCTTATCTTTCAGGTGAGGCTTCATAAACATCAGGCATTTGATAGATTGAAGACAGCAGTGTATTAGAGATTGTACTTGCTAGAAAGTACTCAAGACAAAGTCAGTTTACTGTGATTCCACTTGTTTTGCCAGGCAGAAGAAATAGGGGGTAGGGCTCTTTAGGAACCAGGGAGTCAGTGCCAGCTTTTCCCAAATAAAAGGTAATCTATACCTAAGGTGTGAACTGAAGGAATAGCTAGTTATGATTAGGGAAGGAGGAACAGACAGGACATGTGTGTTCTGGTGACTATTTTGCTAATCGAGTACAAAACTGTCAAATAATATAAAATTAAAACAAGAGAGGATCTATTTTAAAACTTGACCAACACAGATGTAGTAAGTACATTAAGTTACAATGTTTTCAGGTATTTTTTCAGGAAGAAACAAAACATTTGGATGGAATTGATGGACTTTATAAGAGCCTTGTATTGAAATAGTCTTTCTCCTAAATAAACTTATCAAGAAAGTTTATAGGTACATTAAGCAAATATTGTGATTTGTCTATATATAGGTAAATCTATCTATCTATATATGTATCTGTTTTTTAGGATATCTGTAGTTTCAAATATTGAAGAAAATTGAAGCAAGGGGAAAATCCTCAAAATTATTTTTCAGGCCAGATTTATTTGGCAGTCACATTCAGGAAACTATGTGTATCAAGTTTTGAGTATTATATTTGGACACTAATCCATAACTGTAGTCATCAGTTTACTGACAACCATCTGCTTGGACACTACTCCCATGCTCTAATAAGTGATGTTAAATTAAAATGACAACAAACAATTTCAGCAGCAAAAGTAAAAATGGTGATAGCACCCTTGAACTCATGCAAAGTGCTATAAGTCAAATAGTGATCTTATTTCATCATTATCCAAACACATTTAGGTAAAGAATGCTATCAAACTCTTTCCATTATAACCAAGATACATGGAAGCATGACCTATGTTGGTCTTTGCCTTTTTTTATCTGTCATGTCCTGCTCACAGTAACCTTGCCTTGTCAGTGCACTTCATGGATGAGTCCTATTATCAAGTCAGACAAAGCTTGTGTCAGTATTTTACTTCACCTGAGCCTTTAGATGTTATAGAGAGAGAGTGTCTTTGTAAATATTGGGAACCCTTTTCACCCTTTGATGTTTTCTAAGTCCAGTTATCATACTTCCTCTAATGGTTCCCCAATATCCACAGCTAGGCGAGCCCTCTTGCAGGAGTTCCAGACCTCCAGTGTCAGTTACCTACAAGGTATTTTATTTTAAATGTTTCATAGATACGTTCAAGTAAAAATGCTCAAAACCAAACATACATTTTCCTGTGCCATCCACCCCTATATAACATCCATCTGTTTAGTTTTGTCAAATGTCAAGGAAAAGATCTACCACATACCAGTTGCCCATGTTAAAAACCTAGAATTGTTCATTTATCTTTCTCCTTTCTTTTCCATAAACCAATTAGACACGATGCCCCACACACTGGATAACAAGTGAATGAAAATACAATGTAAATTTTCTTAAGATAAGAGAATAAAATTTATGGGATCATTTACCTGAAAAGTTCAGTACTAAATGGCTTCTGTCCCTTGGGACTTCTTTAGGAGTCTTTGTACCTCTCAGCTCCACCTCTCTGTGTGGTTTCCATTGCTGATAAGTTCTCTAGTTAGATTGACTAAAAGTCTTCTGACAGTTCCAGATTTATAGACTATCCCCTTGATGATTCCACCTGAGAAAAAGTGCCCCCTCCTCAAAACTTTAAAAGAAAGTCTTGGAATCTAACTTACAGTCTCTGTTCTGCCAGAATTAGATCAAGTGCTTATAGCTGATCCAGACAGCGTGGCTAGGAGGAGAAGTGATCTGATTGGTGAGCCTAAATTACACATCTGCACCTGGAAGAGAGCTGAGGTGAATGCCACCTGAGATCCAATAATGAGAATTGCGAAGGGTTAAAAGCACAGAAATCAGAAGGAAGTGGGTGCTAGCAGAATTGTCTAAGAATGTGCATTTTTCTTTTATTTTTTCCTAAATATGAGCAAAATATAGAAAAGTTGTGAGTGTATTAAACTGTAACCTTGATATAATGGGAACTATACAGTAGGAATTGGTGAAAAGTAGACATATTTTGGAAGTCATATGGGTTCCCTTGTAAAGCTTCTGCCTGCATTTTTCTCCTGAGTATGGAGCAACTTTTATGAATAGCATATTATTTTACTTTTTAAAATTAAATTCTGAATTTTCAAGATAGATAATTAATTTAGATTTTCCTAACTTAAATATTAGAATAATAGTTCAAGGGAGAAACTAAAACTAAGAGGAGAAGTTGTTTGGTAGCTTGAAGAAGAAAACTCAGTCATGACTTAAATTATGGACATTAAGTACATAAAGATTTTTCATACTAATATTACCCACCAGCTGTTCCTTTCCAGTGCAAATTAAACAAAGAGAAGTGCTTCATTTTTGGAAGGAGAATTTAGATTAGGGACAAGGAGTCTAATGTTTCCTTGCATATTGAATGTACCTTTGCAGAAGCAGAGCCTCTGGTAGAAGGGATGAGGAGTGGAGGGTAGTTCGCTGCAATAGCACCAGGTAGACTTCTCACCCCATGCTTCCCTCTGATCTTTTCCCATTAAGGAAGCAGAAAAGCTCTGAGTTGGGTGTTGACAATGCACTCACCGTGGGAATGAAGTTATTTCTTTCTCTTCTGCTCTATTTCCATTAAGCTGTGAAAGATGCTATCATCTCAGAATGGTTTGTACTATGGTTCTCAAAATTCAGGAATTGGAATCATGTAGAGGGCTTGTTACAACACATGGCTGGGCCCACGTGTGAAAATTCTGATTCAGTAGGCAAGGATAGGCCTGGGAATTTTCATTTCTAAAAAGTTCAGGAGATGCTGAAGGTGCTGCTTTCAAGCAGCCCACTTTGAGAACCACTTGTTTCAGTATAGCCTTGTCATGGCAATGTAAAGACTTGGGAATTCTCTCAGAATTAGGTGATTTTGAAATGCAAGTGTCCATGTAGTTCCATGTACCTAATAAATTAATTATGAGCTTCAATAAGCAGTATTTTCTCAGAATCTTTTGATCACACTAGACTCATTTGAGGAGTTTTCTCACTTTTTCTTAATTTTAAGAGACTGGGAACCTCACACTTAAGAGAACTCTGGCTTGCAGCTTTTTCCCTGGTGATTATTTTCTTCTCTCTTTCATTTCCTGCCTCCAGCCAACATATTTCACATTCTTAACTGAAAACCACAGGCCTTATCAAAATTTCAGCAAGTAATTCCACCCAG
Source organism: Noctilio leporinus (assembly GCA_004026585.1). NCBI lineage: Eukaryota > Metazoa > Chordata > Mammalia > Chiroptera > Noctilionidae > Noctilio > Noctilio leporinus. The sequence goes on along the minus strand of PVIW01000054.1, from coordinate 231,408 downwards.
TGGAAAAAAAGTGCCCAATTGGCCTAGTGTTTGGGTAGTAGGTCCTCCTGACTTAGTAGAACACATTCAACAGCAGAATATTCATATTCAAATGTTCTGCATCTTAAGTAGCTTAAATGGAAGTAGAGATGGGGGACTCTGGAAAACATTTTTTCTGAAAAGTACTTCTAGTTCTGAGAAGATTGCAGTTTAAGTATCATACAGGGAATCTGAATAAAATTGTTCCATAACTTGTAAGTATGGGTTAAAAGCAATACTTCTAAGTGGATATTTTAAAGAAAAGGTGAGTTTCAATAGATATGAATAATAAAATTATAAATAAATTAGACATCACAAGGAGAAAACAAAATTTTTAAGTGAACTCTTTTTTTCTCTTGAATTACCTGCTTCCTCAGATACCTTGGGTAGTTCATAAACTACTCAATGTAGGTCACAAATTCCAAGGTATATAACTATAGTATAAGTTCCAGCTGGGTTTGAGAAAAAGTGAGAACCCTTCAGGTTTATGTTGGTAAAATTATTTCCTTACTTTCTTTGTCTGATGTGCGGTGGTTAAAGTTTTGTCAAGGGTGCAGAAGACAGAAGACCCTTGAACGATTTGACCCAATGTTTTCCCTCTTCTGTTTTTTGATAACACTTAGTGTTATCAGAGAAGTTTTTCACCAGTTTAAAACTAACTAGTTTAAATTGGCATAAAGAGATGTCCCATTGCCCATTTTATGCATGGGGAAATTAAGGCTCTTAGGGAAAAAAAATCAGTGAACTAATGTATAGAAAGTACTCACTTCAGGGCCTAGCACATATTAAACTGTTGTTACATATAAAACTCAGTATCCCTCTTCACAAGTGTATACAGAATGGACATGCAAAACATCCATGGTGATAAGTTCTATAATAGAGTTAAATATAATGTGCAAATTAAATAGAGAGAGAAGGAAACCACCAACTCAGTGTGGAGAGGCTACAGAGTGGTTCTCAGATAGACAGGACCTCTAAAGCCTGTGTAGGAACTCAGCACATGGTAGGAACATTCTATTTATCAAATAAATAGATAAGAGCATAGACGATTTCACCATGAAATTTAGACAAAATAAAGTTTCATCTTTCTGCAATGTAAATAGATTGATTTTTTTCAGAACCACTATTTTTTTCCTTTTTGGTTGAATTCTACCAGGTAAACAGTTCCTAAGGTTCATCAAAATAAAGGAGGAGCAAACAACTATAGGACATTTACACAATGAAATACTACTCAGTCATAAAAAAGAAGAAAGTTTTACCCTTTGTAATGGTATGAATGGACCTGGAGAACATTATGCTAAGTGAAATAAGCCAGTCAGAGAAAGACAAGTACCATATGATTTTACTTGTATGTGGAACCTAATGAAAAAACTGAATTAACAAGCAAAATAGAGATGGACTCATAGACAGAGAGCAGGCTGACAGTTGTGGTGGTAGGGGTTTGGGGGTAGAGGGATTAAGCAAAAAAAAAAAAAAGGGGGGGCTCATGAACATGGACAACAGCATGGTGATTGCATGGGAGGAGAGGGAATAAGGGAAATAAATAGTAATGGAAAAGTACAATAAAAATAAATTTTACGAAATGAAAAAAGGGATTTCCTCCTCAGGAGAGAAAAAGAAAAAGGAATACAAACCTGAGGTACTTTGATAATTCCAATTTGAGTTCATAAATAAAAAGAGGGTGGAGTAGACCAAAGGGTCATACATACTTTGTAAAATGTTCCATGTGGTTCTGGTTATCAGCAATTCTGGAAATCATTGGTTTAGTACAGCTGTATTCCTCTCTGTCTGAACACTGGAATCACCTTTTAAAAATTACTCAAACTTAGGCTCTGCCCTAGTCTTCCTTCCTTTATTGTTTAAGTACTCCAGGGTTGTAAGAAGGTGCAGCCAAGTTTGAGGGTCACTAGTTGAAGCAGATGAGTTAATATTATGCTTAGTTAATGGAGGGTGGGTAGGGGAAGGGAGAGAAAAAAACATGTTAGAAAAAACAAGGCACTCTTACACTCTTATGGAGGGTTTATTATAAATTATACAAATTGAATCTCCTTTTGTTATTTTATTTTTTTTTTTTTGCACCGCTCTCCTAATCCCCACACCTCATAAGGGGGAAGACAGATATTAATTATAATGCTAGTTTCCACCAAGCATTTTACCCTGAATCATTTCTTCCAGTGAATATTCATATCTTGCATTGGAAAGAAATGGTACCAATCTTCACAGCATCCCATTCTAAAATAGCGCAGTGTCTGTCCTTTACCCAGTTCTTTTACCCTACAAATGACAGTGTGTGTGCAATTACCTAGTGTGTAGGCAATCCTGATTTTCATTGTGGTCAAAAACACAGTTGGTGGAAAATATTCTAAAATTTCATATTTACTCACCATGAAATTTAGATAAAATGATGCCTTATTTCTTATTCTATAAGAAAGCAAAAAGAAAGACAGTGAGAGATGAGAGATGAATCTAGTAATCAGGTTGCAAGTTTTGAAACTCAAGAGGATGATGTTTTGGAAAGAATCATATTTCACTTATGTGAGACATTTCTATTTTAACTGTATATAGATGACCATGGAAAACAGGTCTTCAAATGAATTGAGTCCTCATTTTGTTTGGTCTCATATAGTGTGTTCATGTTTTTTGACATAGAGTAAATCTTCAAGGCTTTGAATAAGAAGAAATTAGACCTTCTATTTAACATTGGTAAGACCAATATTGAATCAAATTTTTGGTTCAAATGCTACAAGGAGACAAACACATGAAAAATTGTTTTCACAAAGATATATCTTCTATAAATCTGGAGAGTTGAAAGAATATGTAAGTGATAAAATAACTTGAAGTTTTAATATTAATGGCATAGTGATGTTTGGGACACTGTTTTCAAAGTGAATAATATATTCAAGATTTGTTATAGTGAAGCAGTATTTCATTAATCTTTCATTAATTTAGTATAAATCTTTCTTCCATTCTTTGGAGCAAATTTGCCAGTGGTTTGTCCCTGGCAGTCAGCTAGCAGAGATGGGAAGACAGAGAGCCAGAAATGTGCATGTGTGCATATATGGATTAACTGTATGTGTATGTATTTATGGAAGGCAGTTTATTTTTCCTCTACACATTCTTTTTCCTGATCTTCCTCTCTTTTGGATAACTTAAGTTTATTTCTTCATTGGTGGAATATCACTATTTTAATTCAACTAAAATCTGAGGTAGAATGACATTCTTTTGGCTTTTGTCTGAACTTTATTTTGATGTTTCTGCCTAATGAGCACACACTGAAAATTTTAAACCAAGGGAATCCTCTGGTGTACATTTTGCATTAAATGCCTAAAATATTTTATACAGGTCATAGACTTAGCCTGAGTGTAGGCCATTACTTATTAAGCAATAATGTTTATGCTATATATCATTTATTTATAATATCTAAATGTTTTATGTTGCATGGAAATACTATAGTTGTTTCCTGGTTTAGCTCTATGATTAAATTTCCTACATGGTATTATAGGGTATGAGGCATGACACAGCTCAAATGTATAGAAACAGTCATCTAAGTTATGAGTTCTATCTCACCTCAGCCCACTTAAAGGGAAGGATTGATTTATTTTGCTGTCCTCTACCTATAACAACCTTAAAAGAGGAAGGCAAGAAGGGAAACAGAAAGTTGATCTTGTTAATAACTGTATGTAGTCTTTACCATGGTTTACTGGAGTAAGAAGAAAGAGCTCAATTTTTCTATTCCTTAGCAAGCATGTTGGGCTGGGAATAGTGTACTCCAGATTGGTACTAAAAATGCACCTTTTTTTTTTTTTTTTCTTCAGCCAGTGTGAGTCAGTTTTGACATATTGCCCACATTCATATAGATATATATGCATTCATGTGCAGATGTGTGTGTCACATATAAAGAATTGGCTTTATAAAGAAACTAAAGATCAGGTAAACCTGAAAAGGAAAGCCAAGTCATACTACCCCTTCTGGTATGATCAACATTTTTTCTTTCAGAGAACACATACATGTACACATCTAACCTGCCTCATATTAAATTCTAGTAGAATCTAAGATTCAACACTATTCTATGTATTATTATATTTTATAAACAGTTTAAAAATAATTAACAATGTATAGTTAAATCACAGTATACTATAAATGTTGATAATGTGGGTTATACTTTGTGAATAACCATTTGGCTCCAAAGTTTGTAAAATTTATTTAATCTTTTTTTTTTTTCTTTTTTGTCTGCTCAGAAATTTACTCAAATCACCATGCTTGGAGAAAATATTACTTTTGCTTTGATTTGGCCACTTGTTTATTTTTAAAATCTTCACCCAAGATTATACTTACTTATTTCAGAGAGCAGGGGAGAGAGACAGAGAGAGAGAGAGACCTACCAGGGCTGGTTTTGTTTAAAATGAGCTGTTAACCACTCATGGGAAATAGTACCTAAAGTTTTTTCTTCTTTCTGAAGGCTTGCTTGATATTGTTTGTTCAGGCACTAATACATGTACATTTAATAAACATTTGTTAAGTACTTAAGCATGAACCCTGTGCTTTCCTGGTGAAAACTTGGTCTTCTATTCCTAATCTGAATAGATGCTCCTTCTGTCAAAAGAGTCCTGGAAAAACCAAACTAACAGAAAAACAATCACTCCAATATTCTATTTGTTGACTTTTATACTGTTATTGTACTGTTTGCTGTTTTCCCCTTCCCCAAGTTAACTTCCTAATTGCTCCTTTGGCTATCTACCACACTGTTAACACTGTTAACACATTTCTCTAAGAAAGTCATGGGCTTTATAAAGCCTTCAGTTATTCTCTGTCATTTGTTCATGCCTGCCTGGAAAGTGGACCCAGAAATCCATAATAATGGAAAGTTCTAGTTTTACTTTTCCTAGCGTTGCTATAACAAAGTACACAAAATGGGTGGTTTAAACCAAAAGACCTTTATTGTGTCACAATTATAGAGGTCAGAGGTTTGAGAAGGAGGTGTGTTAGGTCTGTCTCCTTTTGAAAGCTATGGGGGTCAATCTGTTCTATGAGTCTTCCCTAGCTTCTGGTGGTTTATTAACAATATTTGGTATTCCTTAGCTTCCAGGTACATCATATCTGATCTCTGACTTCATGTTCACATGATAATTTATTTGTGCATGTGTGTGCCTAACTGTACCCTTTTTATAAGGACACCAGTCATATTGGATTAGTGGGTCACCCTAACTCCAATATGACATATCTTTTTTTTTTTTTTTAAGATTTTATTTATTATTTTTAGAAAGAGGGGAAGAGAGAGAGGCAGAGAGGGAGGGAGACATCAATGTATGGTTGCTTTTCACCTGCCTCCAGCCACAGACCTGACTGGAGACCTGGTTTGCAACCTTGTTATATGCCCTGGCTGGGGAATCAAACCTGCGACCTTTGGGTTTGCAGGCCGGTGCCTTATCCACTGTGCTACCAGCCAGGGCTGACATATCTTAATTACATCTAAAATGATATTTTTTTCCAAATAAAGTCACATTCTTAGGTACCAGGTTTAAGACTTCCACATATGAGGTCTATCCAGAAGGTATCCAGGCACATAATATGAAAAATAGAGACATTTATTGAAAAAGATACAAGATACAAGAAACATTGTACAAAAGATGATGTATCAGACCCCTTCAAAGTATGCACTGTGTGAGGTCTTCACACAGTTCTCCCAATGCCCATCAGCTTCCCCATTGTGTTTTCCTAAATCTCATTGATGGTCTGAAATTCCTACTCTTTCAAAGGTGATTTAGTTTTGGGAAAAGCCCCCTGGGCTGTCAGGGGGACTTAGTCACCTGGCTGATTTGATGTTTTGGTAAAAAGCTCTGCACCAGAAACATCATGCATAAATGGGCATGTTGTCATGATGAAGCTGCCGATCACTAGCTGCCCATTATTGTGACCTTCTGAATCATTTGAATAGTTTCTGCAGAGGAACATTCAACCATAAGGCAAAATTTGATGCAGATTTGTTGTTCTACTAGCTCAGTCATTTTGAATTTGATGACCACACAGTACAGTGTTCACCCAACAGCATCTACTGCCCCCACTGATTAGTACAGTGAAGATGTCGTTGTTAATGCCTGCACATTCCCACCCACTCTCCTTGGCTGCCAGGTATCTATCAATTAATCTTTCTAGTTATATTAACAAAAGCTAGACCTTTTTCAGACAGACTTTGTATGAACTTTGAGGGGTAAACAACACAATGCATAACACCTTCCTATAAATTATGAACCACAGAAAAATGGAGAAGAAATTTATAAAAGATCTCTGTGTGTTTGCTCTTCATAAGGTCTTCCCAATATTCTCCTATGCCCAGCTGGTTCTTATCCCAATATATATTTCTTCATGATTTTGAAGAGAAGAACTAGAACATATTTCATTAAGAAGAATGGGGACTAGAGGTTATAGTTTATTTGAATAATGCAAGTGCAACTTGGGAAATATTATAATGTCAGTATAGAAATGTCAGCTTTAATCCTATAATTTATGTTTTAATACAAAATTTTCTGTTGGAATCTTCATTGTTTTTTACATAATAAAAATATCTGTCCATAAATTCATATATAAGCTTTCAGAAATGTGGCAGTGGTATACATGCATTGTTGATTATTGTGTGACTATTTCTACCTAATTCTCATGATCCTAGAACCTGCATAATGGGAAGAAGATTTAGGAACTCAGGGATCATATCACTTCATAGCTATTTGGAATTATTTTTTGAGACATCAAAACTATTCTATAGTTTGGTGTTTGTTTTTCTCAATTTTATGGGAAAACTGGGTTATTCTCAGTGTTGACATCCAATTAGATTTTAACTATTTGCTTTGTTTAACTTCATTGGAGGTTCTACCATAAAATAAGTAGTCATTCAATAAAAAGTTACATTTACTTTAACCTTATATTTATACTTCTATCTCTATTGCTTCTGGTAGCAGCTGAGCATTTTAGTATCAGATGATTATTTAAAAAGTCAATTTCATATGACTTCTCTAATTTGAATTTTATGGATTACCACTAACCATGATAATCCATAAAGGGGTTGGGTGAGGGAGAATGAGAGAGAAACTAAACTAATTTTACCAGCCTATTTATTTGGGATCTAGCACTGCTCAACTAGGACTATAATATATCTAGTGTTTACAGTCTCTACTTTGGTTATTACTATCCCATGTAAAAAAGAAAGAAAGAAAGAAGGAAAGGAGAGAGGGAGAGAGGGAGGGAGGGAAGGAAGGAGAAAAGGAAAGGAAAAGAAAAGAAAAAAGGAAGGAAGAAGGAGGGAGGGAAAAAGAGAGAGAAAGACAGATAAAAGAACAAGGAATGAAGGGAGGGAGGGAGAGACGGAAGGAAGGAAGACAAAAAGGGAAAGGAAAGGAAAAGAAAGGAAAGGAAGAAAGAAGGAAGGAGGGAAAAAAAGAAAGACAAAGAGCAAGGAAGGGAAGGAGGGAGGAAGAGAACCAGGAGGGAAGGAAGGAAGGAAGGAAGGAAGGAAGGAAGGAAGGAAGGAAGGAAGGAAGGAAGGAAAGAAGGAAGGAAGGAAGGAAAATAAACATACTGGACTCTTATGAATAAACTTATATTATAGGGACTATTTCTTGTTGTGCTATAATCCAGGGATTGAAATTGGTCTGGTTGGAAACATTTCAACAGAAAATATGGCTGCAAGTTTCTGGAAACAAATCCACAGTACCTAATGCTTGGTGAGTAACATAGTGACTGTGTTTGCTGAGAATGCCAGAAGATATATATATATAATCTACATCTACAAGCAGTTCTTTCCAATTTATCCAGACAGATGGACTTAACTGCCTCCTTATAGTTTGAATATTTCTTTTTTTTTTTTTTTTCAAAGTAAGACCCCACCACAGTCTAATACCTTCTTTGGCAGTCAGCAATGCCTGTCTTCTCAATAGCTTTGGGGTTGATCTTATAGTTATATTTTATAAAATGTATTAACATGAAAGGCAAAAATTAGGAGAGAACTAGGAAATATATTTTGTAATATTTCAAATGGTCTTCTGGAAGTCTAAGAAAGCTGAGAAAATACTCTTGTAAAACCTGCCTCCCTAACCCAAAACTTCTTATCTCCTTCCCAGTAAGTTAAACATAGATTCTAAATGAAGCCTGAGATTTATCCTTTCACTTTCAGCTTTTAAGATTTGATTAGTAAGATCTCTGGTTCAAACAGTGAAAGAATAGAATGAAGCTCCTTTAAGTAAAGTGTGCTCTGGGTTTATTTCTTTGTTCGTTTGCTAGATTTATATGTTACCTTTGACCTGAGGTCTAGGGCACTTTCTTAGGTCAGCTCCTTCCTCACCTTTTTAAAATTGATCACTTGAGTTGTAATCTGTGAATCACCCCAGTGACTCCCTCTAAACTCCCACTGGCATCATGCACTGGCTGCTTGTGTCAGAACCAGGGAAAACTACAGCATGTCGGATCTATGCAATGCCAGCTCTCCATGGAGGGACATTCGTCAATGTCTTATTGTAACTGATGACCTTCTTGGGAAATATTTTGTTGTAAAATTGTGGCCATGAGACTAATAAAAAAAAAAATCTGCACATATACAAAAGGTGTACTTGATTGTTATTTTTACCCAATTTAACATCCATCAAAGAATACACATCTTAACAGAAAATACAAATTTATTTCTCTAAAGCTAGTGCTTAAAGACACCCATTCTTCAAGGACACAGCTGATCCCTTTGAAACCAAGTGAAAAGAGACAAATCGAAAAATTGGGGGTCTGGGAGGAAGAGAGTGATGACCAAGCCAGTGCTGATCTACTTCTCAGGGCAAAACTACTTTTTTGATGAGTAAGCTTTTCTCCAAAGACCCTCAGTTTTCAAAAAAGGAAGGATGATGGAAACTGCCTTGGTTAATTGTCAGCTCACACCTTTCTTTAATGAGTTTCTTAGAAGTTTATGGTTAAGTTACCCTGGTGACTCAGGTAGGGTTTCCGTCAACTCCAGCTGAGGCTGTCAAAGTAGCAAAATGGGGGTCCATTTTCTGATTAATGAAAATAATAATTATGTACAGATGAAAGCAAAGAGAGAAAGCAGAGGGCTTCCATGTTACTTTAAACAAAGAAGAGTTAAGGCCTTATCTTAACTATGCATTGGCACTGCAATGTAAAATGGTCATGCAAAATTAATTTTTAATGTGTTCAATTTATATTAAAAATTTCTGCAAGTGTGTGAATTTTTTTTCCAAGGCTGGAGTGCTACTTCATTTACAATATTCCCTGAAGGTGTTTTTTTTTTTTTTTTAAAGAGACTCTTAAACTGAAGCCATTTTAAGGGTTTTATGAGACATTATGTGAGCTTTCATATGCAAGTTAGTCGTTAAGTACCAGATATTATATTCTGTAATATGCTTAAGTGATATTAGAGGCTGTATATAGCCTGCAGTAATGGCTATTGCTGCTTTTTTAATTTATCAAGAAAATGTTGCTTAAATAAGGCGCAAATCAATGCTGGGTTGTACAAAATATAAATGTAAGAAAGTAACAGCATTTTTAATATACTTTCTACTTTCAGCTTCATCGAAAGGAAAAAATACAACCTACTTTCAGGGCTTACATTGACGTAAATTATCAGAAAATAAACTAAAATAGCATATGTAGAATTAGAGAGCTGCAAAGAATACACAGAATGACATTGAACAATGGATACTCCTTGCTACTTGGAGCTTCATGATTGATATAAACACAAATTTTGTGCGCTTGATCACTGTTTTTATTATTCTTTTTTGGCATTCAGACCAAGTAAAATATCTTACTGGATTTCAACTGCTTTTGACTATTCTGCCTACACAGGAAAATATTTGTATTAAGCTGGATTCATTGGTCAAGCTTTGAAAAGCATGGATAAAGCTCCCACTTGGTGAGTAAAATTGACTTAAAAAATTAAAGACAGATTCTGTGTAAAACTCCTCCCACCCATTCGGCATCCCAACCACAACCCCCAGCGCCTATCTCAGAATGTTGATGATTCCGTATATGTTTAAATTGTCTTTTAACATGGTTCTAAAATGATTTTCCTTAATTTGGTAGAAATAAGACATGATCAGTTATTGACAAGTTATGTGCTGCATCCAGGGGCTTACCTTTATAGAAAAAGGAGCTAGGCCTAAAAATAAGTCATGTCTAATGAAAAAGAAATCTAAAAATAGTGAATAACCTTAAGGGAAATGAAGATTCCCTCGATTTGGCATTATAAAAGTTTACTTTAAACTTGCATTCTTATATTAAAATCAAATGATTCTTCAATTGAGATTATTCCCTTAAACATTTTCCTCCACTATGGGCATTATGCACATATACAAACATATGTATGCACATATATATGTTGTTTCTTAAATAGCATCTTAAATATCATCAATGTGCTGTGAATATTTCACACATTGAATTCACATTAGGCAGGATACAAAAAAGAAAGTTCAACTGGGTTTTCCTTGACACGGTGTTTTTGTGAGACAAATACCAATAAGCTCACAAACAAACAACTTTTAGAGAATGTTATAGGCTAAGTTGATATTTAGTCCTCCCATATTAAAATGTAGGTTAATAATTATTTAATGATTAATTTCTATTTTTATTTCACAAACATTTACCACGCTGCAACTATTTTCCTGGCATAAAGCTCAGAGGTTGTGAGAGCCCCTAAATTGCCTCAAGATCACCAACAGAAAGTGTATTATATACACTCTAATTTTAATGGTCCATGTATTTTTAGTTTTCTTACTCTTGAAGAATGCTAATAAAAATTTTTTACATGACAGATAATTTTCAGATAGTCAGAATATTTAATTTTATTAGAGCGCTCTATGCCAACAATTTCCCAAGATTTCTACTGCTTTTTTAATCTTGGGATGAATCTTACTATATTTACTAACTATCCTTACTGTCAGCTTTGTTTGTTTTTAGCAGTCAACATAGGTAGGCAGAGTTTTCTATTTGCAAGCACTGAAAGCTGTAGAATCTTTCCATATATTCACATGTTTCCTGGTTCTGCTAGGTCCCAGGAAACCCAAAGCTGCACGTTGAAAAGGAAGAGACTATTCCAACTTAGCTCTCTGCCTTTTTGGGCCAGCTGCAGATCTCTCTCCATTCTCCACTTTGCATTATGATTAAATGCATTTAAAATCAAAATCATCTTTTCCACTCTCCTTCCCTCTCCCAGCTGCTGATTCCCACCCAATCCTTCTTTTGGAGTCAGAATCAATACGAATATTTAAAATCAAAATCATCTTCTGTTTCCTGGCTGTAGCTAGCAGCTGCAGAATCTACTCCCTCACATTTCTCAGTCTGAAGCTTACCAAAGTGTTTCTCAAAAAAAAAAAAAAAAAAAAAAAAGAAGAAGGAAAAAAAAGGAAGTTGGGTTTTGCTTCCAAAACTGCTAGTGCTTTCATGGCCCTCATTTTAGTCTGTTTTCTTTTATAAGGACCGTGACCATGATTTTTGCCAGAAGTTAAGTGTATCAAATTGTGGGTGTGTGTCAGGGGTAAATTTGCTTTAGATTGATTAACATTGGTATAAGATGGCATGTGGGGATCTCTGCGCCATTCACTCTTAGGGAACCTATTCAAATATGTATGTACATACTGTACATTTTTGACCAATTCAGGAAAGTAAACTGAATAGAGTTCAGCTCTACCAGATCTTAAAATAAACAGTCAGGAGAAATAAGGTGAATAAGCAAATAAAGTTTTTTGGCAGAGAATTTATTTATTTAGCAACAGCAATGCAGTTGCTTACACTTTCTACAAATGTTTTATCTCTTTTTCCGTAGCACCTGTCCCTGAGTGAATAGAACCACATCTGTCTCATCTTGGCATAACAAGTACAGCTACATCTGTGAATGATGATTCCATTTTTTGAAGGAAACCGTGTATACTTTTGCATTCCTGCAATCTAGAAAAAAACATTGCACAATGGATTTTGTGTCTTGCAGGGAAAGCTTCTAAATAGTGAATAGAAAGTTTGAATAGAAAGTTTGGAGCTAGTACAAAAATATTCAATTTGTGATTTAGGAAAGCTATGAATTTTACCTATATCTGTGTATGTGTATCATAGATGTAAATGTGCATATTGTTCAATTAACATAAAAATATCAGATAAGGAAAATATTTTCTTACTAGAAGTATAATTTAGAAAAGAAAATGCTTTCATAAACATTTCAATATTTTACGAGATGGTAATGGTTTTCATATTGCTCCAAAAATATTTTCCTAAAGAAAAAGATTAATTTTACATGAGAAAGAATTAAGAGTCCTAATTGACACCAACTGAAGTCACTGATTGTGATAATTTAGGGTGTTTTATATTCCTCATACTTCACTTTTAATGCAAATAACCAATCTCTATGTGGAATCCTCTGACAATTAATGAAAAAGTTGAGAAGAGGTGGAGGATCCTAAGAGAAGTAACTTCAGACAGATCCAAAGTAGAAGCTACAGTTTAGAAGATAATTTTTCTTTCCCCCAAACCACACTAATTTGCTGTGGTCTCTATTTGAAACCACAAATGCAGCCACTTCACTTTCTCTTATTTATTTATTTTTTTCACTCTTTTCCCTGCATTTACTACAATCTCCCTGTTCTAGTTCATTTCACTCCATTCTCATCTATCCTGTTGCAATTTAACATTGTCCCTTTCCTGGATTCTACAAAAGCTTCCAAACTGATTCCTTGGCCCCAGGACTCCTTTCCAACCTCTGTTCCCACTGAACTAGAAAGAGCATTTTGAACTTAACCTCACATCTCAGATTTCCCTTCTTCGAGCCTTTCAACGGTGCCATACTACCCTCATAAGAAAGCCTAAACCCACCCCTCACCTTGGTTACAGGGTCTCTGGAATGACCTTTGGGAGGTGATAGCCGCCTTACCCTTTTCCACCTCTCTGCCCACCTCCCCACTACCTCCAGCCATTCCTAATTGTTTCCCATTTCCTGAGGCTCTCCCCTAGTTATCTTTCCCTCTCTTTCCCCCCCTCCTGCTGCCCACCTTTGAGTTGTTCATTTGTTATTTCTTGTACCTGCAACAGTTTCTCCTTCCGCCACTTCCCCGCCAGCCCTCCACCAGACTTGGCTGCCTAACAGCGAAGGAGAATGTTTGGAGTTGTGTGACAGGTTTGAAGTCAGTGGTGTAGGGATTATTAACTCCAATTTCCTGACCATCCTATTGTGTTTTTCCATCCTATTGTGTGTGCAGAAGAGTGAGTTAGGCACAGTGGGAATATGTTTAAATGGCTGCACAACAGTTTGACAATATACTTAGGAAAACTACACTGAAAACAAGCAGAATGTGTTCCTGGACCCATCAGAAATGACACGAGCAAGGTGTACAGGAAATATCAATTATTTTGCTGTTTGGTGTGAAGAATGAAGGTAATTCCGTTGACATATAATTAGTTTTTGATCTGCCATTACCTCACATTCATTTTTTTCCACAAAGAAAATAGCCAGGTTTTTGACATCGCTGATATAATAATTTGAGGCTTTATGCAATTCTTTGGGTGATTCCATAATCTCCCTTATTACCATTTCCCAGAGTTTCACAGGTCTTGCATTTCTGAATCTCAGCTTCATTCCTCCTGCTTCTCTGGAAGTCTATTTATTTTTTCTTGATCACTCCGTGGTGAGAAGCCAGGACAGCTGCTCTTCACGGCTGTGTGTGTTCGTATCGCGAAAGCATCCTGTATCTCACCTAGCTTTCAAATAGCACTCGGTTCTCGAAGGAAAAACTGCACTTGCCATCAAAACTGGGTTTTGTTTGATTTCATAAATACTGCCTGCCCCAGGGTGGTTGCTGCCCAGTTCATCAGCACTCCCGAAATTCCCCCGAGAACAATCCAAATGCACGGCAAGTCTCCTGTATCTGCTTTGTACCCTGGGTGGGAACTGCCTCCGAGGGGGCTGGAGCGCTGACCATTGGTGCACACTTTCCTAAGTACTTTTTTTTTTTTTTTGTAACAGCTGAAGGCGAGAAGAGCAAACTGCATAATTGACCAGAACTTCCTGGGTGGCCACACCTTCCTTTTCTCTCCTGTCTGCCTAACCCAGCTGCCATCTGTTCTCCTGAGCAGCCAGGCCCTTTTGTGCCTGACAATACACTGCAGTGTTACATGCAGAAAAATGAGCTGTGATAGAATCTGAAAGTCTTTCTCCAGCTCTAGTGTGTCCAATTTCCTGTGTTCTGTTGGTTGCAGCCAGTTTGTGTATGGATGCTTTTAAGTTTCTTTCTGCTTAGTTTTATTCCACAGAAAGAATAAAAAAAAAAAAAGTCAACCAAGAGAGTTATCAAATGTGTGTTATTTATTGAGAACACTCTGGACTATATTGATAGCAGTTTTAAAAATACAGTATACCCCTCCCCCAAATAAAGGTTATTACAGTTTAGTGGGGAAATTATATATTTAGTAAATTTCCAAAATGTGTTACTCCATCAGTTTTACTGGCCAGTGGAGTCCGAATTTAGATGTTTTAAAAACACACAAAAAGTATAAATAAGAAGGATCTTATCTGTTAAATATGTTCTTTTTCTCTAAATGTTAAACAAGTCTGCCATTTACAAATTCCTCAGATTTCTTAGCTGGTCCCTGCTGTTATATTTGGCATTCACATTATTATCTAGAAAAAAAAAATCTGTACTAAACTACCTAATAATGAACAATGAGCATTTAAGAGTTACAGTAGACTCCTTGGGTCAATTCTTTAACAGTCAACATAATTATATGTCTGAGAGGCAAAGATCTTTTAGTGCCAATAAGAACCACATATGCACATACCCTAGTAAGAATTTTAAACCCAGATATATTGATTTCAATGTATTTAATTCTAAATTAAAATGTTTTCAAATCACAGAATTGATCTATCAAATTTTATTGAAAAGTTTAATTAATGTTTTATTTCATTTTTTGACAATTTGGATAACTAATAAAAATTTAAATAGCTTGACATTCAAGTTTCAAATTCAGGAATATAATAAATAATCTAGGACCACTTTGTTTATTTCTTTTTTTCAGCAAAGCTAAGTTGTACTTTTGAAATTCTGATTTATATTTACTTGTCTCTAACTTAAGGAAGGAATATAGTGAGGCAAAAAAAAAAAAAGAAAAAAAAGAAAACCAAAAAATTAAAACCAAAACTAGGTTAGTAAGGGCTAGAAAAATGTCATGGTGTTCTAAAAAGAAAATAAAGTAAAATCTTTCAGTTTGCTTGTGCATGAAATAGTCTTTAACTGATATATGAGGCACAGTATAAGTGGAAATAGCACATAGCTAGAGGTATATCCCATAAGGCATTTATAAACTAGCTGACACAACAGTGCCATTTCTAATTACTGTAAAGTGTTTTATTAGAAATGCTCTATATTTATCTACTAGTTACATGGGTTCTCAAATTTAACTGCAATTATTTTGCTCTTGCTATTGACTGCATGGTTAACTAAGGTCTTCTGCCATTTACCAGGTGTATAACTTTGGCATATAACATCTCTAAATCTCAATTTCCACCTTTGTAAATGAAAATAATCCATGTTCTACCCTGATCAAATCAGAAGTCAGCAACCTAGGGCCCACAGGCCAAATCTGATTTGTAATCTATTTGGGAGCAGGTCAGGAGCTAAGAACGATGTTTGTTTGTGATGGGTTGTAAAAACAAAAGCAATAATAATAATAATAATAATGATGATGACTTGTAGCAGAGATTACGTGACTTGCAAAGCCTAAAATATTCTTTATCTGGTTCATTATAAATGTTTTCCCAACTTTTAAATTATATCAATGAATTATTTTAAAGATTAAATGAGATAATGCATGTAAAGAGCCTGGCAGGATGCCAAGCATTTAGACTGGATTCAATAAAAGTTACTTGTTATTATTTCTGGTAATTTCAGTAAGAAAGTGATACTAAGATTCTTCTGAACAGGTTCATCTGATGGTCATGTCCCATTTTATCTGTGCTTGTATCATACTACATCTTAGTATGAATACTACCTTGTGCTAAATTAAACTAAAGCATTTTGGAAGGATGTAAAAGATTCTACTTTTTAAAGAACATTTAACACTGTGCATTTTTTAAAACTTATGTTTCTAAACTAATTAATCAATGTTATTAATTTTTAATGTTAATGCCGAAGTGAGAAGCTCTATCTTGGGAGAAGAAAAATCTGGAGGTAGGTTCATAAAAACATGTCAAAGATCACTGGAAAGGAAATCAATGTTTTTCCTGTGTGTGTATTATTTTTATTTCTCTTGCAAAAAGAAAAAGAATGTTAGTCACTTGACATCTCCTTTTCTAAAAAGAGGTTTAAATTTGGAAAAAGTGATGTTTTCCCAAAGCGGGGAAATGTTGGAAGGGAAGAGACAAAAGGGAAATAAGTATATTGTTTTGTTTTACCTTCAGAGAATGCCCTGGGAATCTTACATAAACCTAACACAAACTAAGGTTCATATACGTAAACATGACCTCCCTTCCTTAAGCATGAGATTAAAATGCAGTAAAAAAATAAACCTTTGTCAGCAATCCTGATAGTGGAATGTGGTGGATCCCAGCCAGCGGGCCTTGGGAATGCCACCGCAAAGAGACCCCCAGCCAAAGAGCAGGGCAGCAGAACCCTCTCAGAGCAGTCTTGTTTGCTCTCAAGCTGGAGTCCAGATAAATGTGTAAGTTGAAAAAAAATTAAGGATCCTCTCCATAAAAATAAATAAATAAACAAAGTAGGAAAACCAGTAGGAGTTCAAGTTAAAAGCAAGGACTTATAAACAGACCTGGTATGCTCAGGCAGAATTCATGAACGCCATGGCTGGGTGCAAATGAAATAGTCCATGAATCCCCCATCAAACCCTTGTGCAAATAGGACTTGAGCATTTTTACTAGAGCTTTTCTTGTTTCTCTGAATCTTGATAGGATTGGAGAGGCCTTACATAAAAAAAAATATATTATCACAAACTTATAAACATGCTGGAACCACATTTAATATGAAAGGCACCCATGCATTATTAAAGCACTAATGCATGAACATTTTCATTACACACTTTCCCACAGAAGGAAAGAAGAATAATGATGGTTTTTGTCTAAGTTTGCAATAATGTACAAAAAACCATCCCATTTTTCCATGACTTTTGTGATGGGACCACTTCTGAAAACGTATCACAGCGGTTTCTAAGTTGAAGTGATGTTAAAAAGAAGCAAGATGAGAAGGCTAGGAGCTGAATGGGTAGAGATCAGATCCCAAGAGGAGTGAGGCTGACAAAGGAGGAGATAGTCTTGAGAGGTCATGCAGTATATTTGCCAGAAGGATGGAGGAAGAACCCATGTTAAAAAGCCCAGCTGTAAAAAGTTAGCCCCTGTTTGTGAACTCTGGCTTTGACGGGACAAACTGAAATTCTTCAAACTGCAGATGAATTTATCCCATTTAGCTTCTCTGTAGATTCAAACAAGTCTCCTAAATTTAAGAACACATGCATGTTTCTAAAGAGCCAGGACTTTTCTACATTGCTCCATACTGAATCTTATTTAAACTCACAGGATGAGTTGCATGAACTTTTCTGGTTCAAAACTATCACTCCTAAAGATTTTAAGGTAGCATTGCTAATCAACTTGGTGGCAGTTATTTCTTATTTTTCTAACCATTATGTAGGTCAGCTAAAGCTCAGTCAGTTAAAGGAAAGGTAATGGTAGGTGAACTAATTTTGAATCCTGAATGTTTATTTTTGCCATCACCATCTATCCATCCCGGATCCACCCCATGACCTGGTAATTATTAACTAACAGTTTCATCTAGGACACTCAAAGCTACTTCTTCTGTTATAAACATACTGATGGGGACAGAGTAAGGGCATGGAGGAGAAAAAATATCTGGTATAATTGTGCCCACCAAAGACTAGGAGCCCTGGCCCTTTGGAATGGAAACATTTAAAATTCATTTCAAACCTATGGTAACCTCTGAAGAAGATATCTATATATGTTTTCACTATAAAAAGAGATTTCCAGGAAGAATCTGGACTCATGTCAAGCATTGTAGCAAAAAATAGTTCCTATTAAGTCCTCCTTGAGAAGCTGAAATTTTTCTCCAGAAAAACCTTGGAGTCTTTTTGCATGGGAAAAAAAAAATCTTCCTCTAAGTATGTCATTATGTTGCTTTAATAAGTAAACAAATGTTGGAACTAAATTATAAAACACTAAATATTGGGTTGTTTTGCCTTTGAATGTCCACATTTACTATTGCCTCAAAGGAAAAATATGGTAAGGGACTAGGTGTTCCTTTCATATAACATCTGTAAAATGGTCACATTGGCCAAAACACTTGGAAACAAGTTGCATATTTCTGAAGAATGTCAAATTGCAACAGCACATAGGGCCTGGCAGCAGGTACTGTCTCTAAACTTGGGCCAACAGTGTAGAGGCTTACTGATTTTCAGAGCGGCCTCCATCTATGTACTGCATGTGTTTTTGTAAGTAATAGGCCAGGACTGCAATGGTTTGTCAGTAGGCTCACAAGAGTCACATTTTTTTACTTTATTTTATTTTTCATTTTTCCTTCATTTTTTCCTCCTGCATTTCCTCTTCTGTTTTGTTTAATACTTGTATTTCTCTTCCTTAAATTTTCTGGGATTTCAAAGGTGAGGTTTAATATAGCTTAGAAAAGATTGTGTTTTGTTGACTTTTTAAAAATATGTTTGATTGGGCCCATGGGCTTGAGAGACAGTGTCACTGTAGGTGGGGAAGGAATGGAGAGAGAGAGACAGAAACATTTATTACCTATTAACTATGAACCAGAAAGGGAGCTAAGCATTTCTATACACGTTATTTCACTTAATGATCATACTGACTCTGTGAGATAAATACTGATTTTCCTTTATCAAATGAGAGAAAAGTTTTAAAATTTCAGACTACCCAAGATTATGTGGGTTTATGAACAGCAGCGATGGATATGAATCCAAGTCTGTCCAACTACAAAGTATGTGTTCTTTCAGGCACATAGAAAATGAGGCTTATATGAGTTTGCAGTGAACCGTATTGTAAGGAAATTCCATGAAATATATTACTTCTTATTTCTTAGTATAATAAATATCTTAAATGTGTGCTATATTTCAGGCTGTGTGTTAAACATCATCACTCTGATGTTAAATGTGGGAGCTTGCATTCTAGTAAACAAGGAATGAGTAACTAAATACTTAATAATTTAATTAATTAAAAATTCATCTCCGATCCTGAAAGGAAGTAAACAAGGTGAGATCTAGACAGTAATGTGGAGGGCAGGGCGGCCTACTTACTCATATTAGGTGGCCAAGGAAGGCTTCTCTAGGAAGTATGATTTATGCTGAGACTGAAAAGAGAAAACAGAACCAGCTTGGCCTGGAATTGGAGAATGAGTGTCCCTGGCAGAGAGATCAGAAGGGCGGGTGGAGGGAACATAGTGAACAGGGAGTTGGAGGGACACAAAGAGACTGGAGAAATTGGGGAGGAGTCTGATGATGCTGAAATGTTTGTGCACCTTAATGCTTCACATTTATTCTAACTATAGTAGAAAGCACTGAAGCGCCTGACACGGAGGAGTGAGGTGAGTGATGTGATATGATGTGTATATCTTTAAAGCTCTATTTAGCTATTGAATGCTTCTCTTCATCTAGCCCTTTAGGCAGTGAAAATGTATGTTATAGTTCCGTTTTGACATCTGAGAAGACGGAGGCAGATTACAAATTTCAGTGTTCTTTCCTTATCCCAAAGCTGTTACTTAATTTGAATGTCATCGCTTTACTTTTGTCCATATGACAGTGGATAAGTAACAGTTTTATGACATTTGATATTATAAGATTTATTTCAAAATGCCATTCTGTCTCTCTTACCCACGTGACAGTGGATGAATAACAGCAATTGCTTTTTCCAATAAGAAGAAGAACCTGGGATTATTTAGTACCAAAGTCCTGCAGTAAAATTTTTATTGATTAACATTATGTAGCATAGTTGGTAAGAAAATGGTCACTGAACCACATTGTTTTATTTTAGTCCTGCTCTACTTATTACTAGCTAGGAATACTGAGCAATGAGGGTGAGGGTGAGTTACTTAACTTTTCTGTGTCTCAGGCTCTCACCCCACACATAGAGATAATAATGGTATCCACCACATGTGATCATTGTAAGGAGTAAGTGAACTGAAACTTATATAGCATTTGGAGCCATGCCTGGAACATAGTAATAAACTAATAAGTGTTAACTGTATCTAAAATTGTCGTATTAGAGCAAGGGTTAGACAAAATCTTAGAGATAATCTGCCAAACTTGTTTTATCCAACCCCTTACAATGAGGTGAAAAGGAAGACACTCCTTTTCCAATATGTGTATACTAATGAAGTGTTTGTATGTCAATGAGATTGAAGATATTAGGAGAGATACTTGAAAGAAAAAAGGAAAACAAAATAGCACTCCAGATAATATCACCATTTTACCAAGACCAAGTGGGCTTTATATTAGGAATGCAAGATTGTTTTAAAGGTCAGAAGCAATCAAGTCATTTCACCAAATTAATAGATAGCAAAAATAAAAATAAAAGCTTATAACCCTCTCAATAGATACAGGTAAAGCATTTGATCTATTCATGATGGAAAAAAAATGTTTCAGGAAACTAGGAATAAAAAAAAATCTTTAATCTGGTAAAGAACATCTGTGTAACTATTAATATCTTTATATTGGTAAAATAGTAATTGTTTTTGTGCTAAAATTAGCAGCAATGTAATGATCTTACTCTAATTTAACATTTTATTAGAGATCCTAATAAGAGTAGTAAAATAAGAAAATAGAAAGTATGATGATAGAAAGGGAAGAGTAAAACTATCTTTTTTTTGCAGGTAATATGATTGCACTGCAGAAAATCCTAAGCAGTCTATAAAATACTACTAGAAATAAATTGTTTTAGCAAGAGTACAAATCACTAAAATAAATCAATTACATATTTACATTAAGTATAATTATAATACATATTTGAAAAAGAAAACATAATTTATATTAATAATTATTTTTTAAAACCTTTGGAATAAATTTAACCAAAAAAGTAAAACCTCTAAAATGTTGCTGAAATAAATTCAGAAAGACCTAAAAATGGAGTATGCCATGTTCTTTGTTTGAAAAATAGATGTTATTTAGATGCCACATTTGCTCAAATGATTTGTAGGTTTAATTGAAATTCTAATCAAAGTCACAGCAAACTCTTTTAAGAAATTAATAAGAAGATTCCAAAATGTTTTGAAAATACAAATAACTTCTCTAAATTATTTGAAACAATCTTGAAAAATAAGAGTAAAATTATAAATTTTATATTATTGCATTTTAAGAATAGTTTAAAGCCAAGCAAATCAATATTGGGTGGGTATTGCATAAGGATAGATATCAGTCAATTAAACAAAATAAAGTCTATAAATAAATCTACACATAAATGATCAATTGATTTTACACAAAAGTTCCAAGGTAAGTCAATGGAGGAAGGAAATTCTTTCTTAACAAATGATCTATAACAACTGTATAAACATGTTGACTAAAATTAACCTTACTCATGCCCCACAATATAAAACAAAATTTTTAAATGGACTGTAGACCTAATATGGAATCTAAAGCAATAAACATTGAATAAGAATATGGAAAAATACCATTGTGACCTGGTGATATAAACTTATTTTTTAGCAAGGAAGTAAAAACCAACAAACATATAGAATGTTAAATTTAAAAACTGGAGTTTACCAAAATGTTTTTTTTTTTAAGTGTTCATCAAGAGATACTATCACGGCTGCCCTGGCTGGTGGCACAGTGAATAAGGAGCCAGCCTGCGAACCCAGGGGTTGCTGGTTCAATTCCCAGCCGGGGCAACATAACCAGGTTGCAAGCCAGATCGCCAGCCAGGTCCGTAGCTGGAGGCAGGTGAAAGGCAACCACACATTAATGTCTCTTTCCCTCTCTCTCTGCCTCTCTCCCTTCTCCTGTCTAAAAATAATGAATAAAATCTAAAAAAAAAAAAAAAAGATACTATCACAAAAATAAAAAGGCAAGCCACAAAGTGGAGAAAATATTCATAATAAATAAATCTGACAAAACATTTTTATTTGTAATATATAAAGACAATCTCCAAATCATTCATTAAAAAAATTAACTAGCCAATACAGCCACTTGTAAAAAGATAGGCAAGCTAATGAGTCCATTGAACAGGTTTCCACTTAGAGACAAACCAAAATCTCTTCATGCACTTACGAAGAGTTGAATTAATATCCAACAGCTCTAAATGCTTGTGAGGATATGGAGGAAGTAGAACTTTCATACATTATAAATGGGGGATACAAAATGGTACACCCCTTTTAGAAGGCTATTTAGCTCTTTCTTACAAAGTTAAACACACTCCGTCAACCCATTTCCCAGGAATTTAACTCAACTAATTACAAGAGAAATAAATTATATGCTTGTAAATAGCAGTGTAACAAAAATTCATAGTAAATTAGTCATAGTATCTCCAAACTGGGAAAACCTAATATCTTTAAGAGAACAGAAAACAAGTTCTGATATATTTGTGTGATGGAATACTACTCAACATAGTAAATGAAAAAAAAAAAAAAAAAAACACCACTGAATAGTAAATAAATGAAGATACTAAGGATTTAAAATATAATTTGGTTGAATGAAAGAATCCAAACACAAAAAGAGTACATATTAGATGATACAATTTATAATAGTTTTAAATATAGGGAAATGTAGTCTGTGTTGATTAAAATCAGAACAATAGTTGCCTGTGAGTGCTGGGGAATGACTATAAGAGAACAAAAAGAAACTTTCTGGCATGATGGAAACATTCTGTATGTGAATACATGAGAGTGCATAACTAGCTAAAAATCTTTTGTGCACTTAAGAAGTGCACATTTCATTAAATATAAAATTTACCTTAATTTTAAAATCTTGTTAAAATTTTGCTAGTAAATAAAAATAACATACACAGGAAGAGATGGTACCTGTTTCAGGCACACTGACTTTTTGCCATTCCCTAACTACTGTCTCCATTTCACAGTTCCTTATTGTCCTCTTCTTTTCCTCAAGTCTAAATGGCCTTTCACAAAATTTCCCTCATCCCTTTTGTATTTCAACTCCCTTATATAGCAACCTCTGTCTCATTTTTTGTTTTGTTTTGTTTTTGTTTTTAGTTTTTAAAGATTTTATTATTTTAGAAAAAGGGGAAGTGAGAGAGGCAGGGAGGGAGAGAGACATCAATGTATGGTTGCCTTTCACCTGCCTCCAGCTATGGACCTGGCTGGAGACCTGGTTATGTGCCCTGGCTGGGAATCGAACCAGCAACCCTTGGGTTCACAGGTCAGTGCCAGCCAGGGCCCACATTTTGTTTTTGATAGCTGCCTTCAATTCTCCTCTTTCTCCATCTTAAGACCTTTCCTTATACCCTTTATTCCTATTCAGACGTGAATGAGAAATAGTATGTTAAACTGTTGGCTCATAACTAAATATTTTTTATAAGTATAAATTGCTAAAGCTCAGAGTCAAAGAAGTAGCTTAATATGTTTTACATCATTAAAGCCAGAACCTTAGAATTTTATGTCTAACTTTTTAAAAAAGTTACTTAACTAGTACTGAGTTGTCAGAGAATTTGATGGATCTGAAGATACACTAAAGAGCTTTTAATCTGGGGAGAAGTGGGAAGGCCTCAATCATGAATGTACATAAACAAAATGGCAAATGTTTTTGAAAGGAGGCAAGTTTTCAAGGACCCTATATTTCTTTTTTCTCCTCTTCTATATGTTGTATTTTCTATTCTATCCTTGAACTAATGAAAAGTCACTATAATATGTCTCTTCAATTCTCACCTGCTCATCTTGCTCATATCCTGCTGTCTCTCATTTGTCTCTGGCTGGTCCTTTATTTGTCTCTATAATGTTAATTGGGTCCATCTCCTTTCTGGCCATTTGTCCTTTCCCTTTCACTCTTTATTCTTCCATTGGCTGTCTCCCAATTTCTAGCCAGAATTCCTGTGGGTGATTTGGGAATCCTATGCCTTAGCATAGGCTATTTTCTTCTCCTGGAAAGTCTACTCCTAGGCACTACTCCATTATGGCCTGAGTAATTCACTAGCTCCTTTGGGAGGCCTTAGTCTGCTCTCTCCTGTGCACATTTCCCTGTGATGACTTTTACTTTTCATGAGATAAATCTGAAACAATGGTCCCCCTTATAAGAAACTAATAAAGTAAAACTGGGCCTTCACATCAGAAGCCATATTTGTAAAAGCAAAATAGAAAAACTAGTTAATATTCTTTTGAAGAAGATAACTTTCTTTCACCCAGTTTACTTGTGAGCAAATCACTGGCCCACTTTTAACATGATGAGGATAATAGGTAGGTTTCAGATGGAATCAAAATTAAAGTTTAAAGTCTGCCTCTAAATTATGAGTTACTTGTTTGTGAGATATTTCCTAACTGGGACTGCTTCCAAAAACACTTCACTGCAGCTTCATGGAATTTTCTCAACTGTTTGATTTGTTCCTTCTCCACACCTCTTCCCTGGTGCATAGACGCACATCTGCCTGTTTTCTGCCTTATCAAGCATGCATCTACATCTGCGAGGAAAACTCACTTCCTCGGCTAAAAACCTGTATCTGATTGTGGTAATAAAGCTCTACTTCCTCAGTTCAAAACATACATCAGACAAGACCAATTACTTCAAATGACTCATAGTAACAAGCAAAGCAATAGTAGTCTTTTCAAAGCCTTTGAACTTCTGCTGCTTCAAAGGTGTACTAAAATGCGGTTATGAGGCGATTGTCTAAAATTGCCAAATTACCAGTTTCCAAGCTTTGACATTTGTTATTTTGCATAAGTAGACAAAGGAAATCAGTGAGATTACCTACCAGGAGGAAAATAGACAGAAAACAGGGTGGGGGGAATATATCAGAAAAATAACTACGACTTAGGTGAGGCTGGTGGGTATCCTATGATGCCTATTCAGCAAAAGTCAGGACAGGTCTTCAATGAACTATTGATAGAATTAGGACTTTTTCTTAAAGGAAGCCACTGTCCGGAAGTATCTTGGAAATAATTTTGTCATGTTCACTTGTGTGTTTGAAGTGTCAACAGTGATGAATACTAATCAAAACTCATAATGCCTGCCAGATACTTGGGAACTTGTGTGAATTGAATCTGAGGTCATACCTGTTTCCGTTCTTTCTCCAGAAGTGAATTTAACCTGACTTACTTCAAGGAAAACTTTTGTATACGTTTCATGCCTTTTCAACAGCAAAAATATTTTTAAAGTATCTCATAAACATATTTTAAAATGTCTATCTTTATTATAAAACAGCCGGTAGTTTACACAGAAAGGGCCAGCTAAGTATAAAGGTTATGGGCAAGTTTCCTAGAACTGGATGCTTTGCTTCAAATCCTGGCTCTGTCCATGCAATCAGCTAGGTTACTGTGCGCAGGTTACTTACTTTTCTTTGTCTTAGTTTTTTCTGCATCTATGAAACAAGGATAATATAATGGTGCCTACCACAATGTGTTTGCTGTGAATGTTAAATACATTAATATCTTAGAGCATTTCAACCAGTACCAAGAACATGGTAAACATTACATGTGTTTTGTAAAATGCTTTTTTAATGAGGATATATATACATATATATATATATATATATAGAGAGAGAGAGAGAGAGAGAGAGAGAGAGAGTCTGTCCTAAAAAGTATTGAGCCAATGTCAATATAATTAAAATAGTTTGTGTGGCTGATACTTTCAGGACAGACTATATACACACACACACA
Organism: Noctilio leporinus; assembly: GCA_004026585.1. Lineage (NCBI taxonomy): Eukaryota > Metazoa > Chordata > Mammalia > Chiroptera > Noctilionidae > Noctilio > Noctilio leporinus. The sequence goes on along the minus strand of PVIW01000054.1, from coordinate 205,582 downwards.
TATATGTGTGTATATATATATATACATAGTATAGACACACACATATATACATATATACACATATCCTAGAGTATGATAAAATTGATAGTACAATAATGTTGTTTTTAAAGAGTGAGAAAATGTGATGAGGAGGAATTCTGAAGCCTGATGCCTGAACTAAGGAACAGTTGGTAGCTGGACCTAGACAGCTTCTTCTGCAATCTGCACCACTCTGAACCACAAAAGGTGTTCCTAGCTAGGAATTCAGAGGGCCTCACTGAACTAGTGTCAGCATTACCTCCAAATACTTTTGCTTATTTTCTGAGACTGCCATCCCTGTTAACACAAGGAGCAAAAATTCCCAATCCTTGAAAACATACCTTTTCTTAGCAATTTTATGAAGTGATATTATTCACACTTTATAAATACCTAGCAGTCAGGCAGGGTGCTCATTGATTCTTAGAAATTTAGATCAACAGAGGCAATTTAGGTTATTTAGTTCAAGCCTCTCAAAGAAGAAAAAAAGAGACTTCAATGAAATAAACATAGGTTTTCCAGGATAATGGTCATTAACAGTGGATTTAGGCTATACTGGTAGAAAGCATGTCTACTGGAGTCAGGAAGTATTGAGTTTAATTTCCAACTCTTTCATTTCTGTACCACTGAATACATCCATACCTTTATTTTCTCAACACTAGAAAAGACAATGAGAGAATATTTATAGATGAGATAATAATTGTAAAGCAATTAGCATATTGATTGACTTGTAAAACTCTCAATAAATAATAGTTATTTTTATTGTTACTTTTATTATCTAGAATCCAGTATGTCTTCTATCATAAAACCCAAATACCAAATATTAAAATAAATATCTTATGCATTTTGCTCCCCTTTACAGTCTTTCCAATATAAGGTGGTTGGTTCGTAAATGCACAGTTGGCACCTTAATTTGCAGGGCAACTGAGAACTGAGTCTAACCTTCATACTTATTTTTGAATAGAGTACAGATCCTGTAAATAAACCTGTGGAGTCAAGTTATATCTTGTCCACTTTATGCTATCCAGCTCTTGTACAGGAAATGGAGTGTATTTAATATTGATGGCTCTGTATGTATCATTTAATCGTCTCTATTGATTAGATTTCATCTAAGTGTGGGGCTCGGACAGAGCTTTGATTAGTCTGCAAGGATTCTTTGCCGTTTTCTTTTACCCGACACAGTGTCAATGTACCTTCTGGTGTGATATCACTTTCACAATCAATATCTGAATAAAGCCCTGCATGCAGACCTCCAGGAAGAGAAGGCAGTGCCTCTAAGTCTCCTTATACATATAGCTTAAATCTCTCCAATTGAAAAAATGGTTATTGCTTGTTTAAAAGAAGCACCAGGAAGAAAAAAAGAGCTGAAGGAGTCTCCGTAGATTTCTTGTGTAATTTGCACATCATTTTTTATTTAAAAGTGTCAAAAAGCTCCCTTTTAATGTCAGTTGACATTTGAGAACGGATCATTTTTGTCAGTGAAATTTTACAGTTTCAATCTAGTGCTTTTTTTTTCTCTAGATGTAATAATAGTCCATAAATATATTATTTGGGCAAATTGATATCTTAGACAGACTATTCTTGTCCAAATTCATTTTGCATGGATTTTACTGCTGTGAAAAGTCCACTGGGTCTCCTGGACTAATCTTCCACTGAGGCAAAGTTTATCTTTCTATTTGCCAAAGTTGTCCTACCACAAACCACAGGGCTCTGACTCCAGATTTAAATATCACAAACTAAGAGGCATTAAGCAGCAAATGTGTCTTTTCATACTAGGTTCATGGATTTGTGGGATGTCTTAATGTTAACTGGGAAAGAGTCTGGGGTAAAATGCTTATTTTATTTTATTTTATTTTTTCTGAAACATGGGATCTTCTCAAAGGTCAGTTGCTGAGATCTTGGTGACCAGGTTGACTGAAAATCCTGAAGGTAGATGGGCAATTTCAATAATTTCAGACTCTTAAGTGTCAAAATCCTGGGATTTGAGAATAATATGTTATCTTGTAAAATGTAAATTCTCAATAAAACTGATTACCTGACATTAAGACACCCAGTGTTACATCCCATGATGCAAGTTTTGTGCCAGAGTGGCAGGGATAAATGGGTAGAAAACATGAACTTCATTCCTTACTACCACTTTTCTCTTTCTTTCAATATCTAACTTTCCATAACTTCAGCATCTCTTCCTGCAGCTTGTTTTATTCTTGTATTGTGTTCTTCCTTTTGTCATATATTGCTTTAGACAGAGCTTGACAAACTAAGGACCATGAGGCAAATCTGTATGCTTACTGTAGAAATAAAGTTTTATTGAAACAAAGCCACAGTCATTTGTCAAATCATTTCTATGTCGGCTTTCCCATCACATAAATGAATCATTTCAACAGGAACGATCTGGCCAGAAAAGTCTAAAGCACTTGCTACCTGGCCTTTTGCAGAAAAAGTTTATAGACACCTTCATCGGATATAGTTCCCATTGTGAAAAGACAAAGTTTTTGTGAGACTAATTGGAGGGAAATTCAATTTCTCCCCTGAATACTATCCTGTTCTCTGGTAATAATTGTATTTTCTGTACTCCATTTCTAAAGATGTAAGTATTAAACTGTCATTTCTACTTACATTTTTCATATAATGTTTTCAATATCAGGGAATGTTAAGTAGCTGAAATTGTATGTTTGTACATTTTGCTATTATGTGTTTCATGACAACATTATAAATTATTTTTAAAAATATTCTTCCTAATCCCATCACCCCTTCCTGCCATGAGATGGTTAAAAGTATTGTTGTCTCTGAAGAGAGAGAAATATTTGTTTATATTTTCTGATTTTTAAAAAATTTATTTATTTTAAAGAAAGAAAAAGGAAGGGGGAGAGAGGGAGAGAGGGAGGTTTGTTGTTCCAATTATTTATGCATTCATTGGTTGATTATTTTCTGTGCCCTGACCAGGAGTCAAACCTGTAATCTTGGTGTAGCAGGACAAGACTTTAACTAGTTGAGCTACTTAACCAGGGCTATTTTCTGATGTTTTGAATTTTTTAAATAATCATGTGTATAAATATATTTTTTATTTTTATTTATTTACTTACTTTTTTATTTTTATTTATTTTTTAAAGAGTTTATTCATTATTTCCAGAGAGAAGAGCAGGGAGGGAGAAAGATAGGGTGAGAAGCATCAATGTATGGTTGCCTTTCACCTGTCTCCAGCTACTGACCTGGCTGGAGACCTGGGTTGCAAGCTGGTTACATGCCCTGGCTGGGAATCGAACCAGTGATCTATGGGTTCACAGCCTGGCAGCTATCCACTGAACCACACCAGCCAGGGCCAAATATATTTTTTAAAACATATTTTTAAATTAATATTTCCCAAAAAGTTTATTTCAGATTCTGGTCATTATACTGTATTGAGTATGTTTTTTTCTACATTTAGCAAGGTATGCTATAATGTACAAATCAATTTAGAACAATACTTTTCACATAATATATATTTAAACTTTTCCACATGTATAATCAATGAAGCACAGGCAACTGAATCATCACTCAATTTAATTACAGCAAAGATTTAGAGACACAACCTTTCCCCAAAGTGCTTTAGAACACAATAGAAGTAACTGCTCTTTGCAGCATGGTCTCCAGCACCACCACCATTTTAGCATTTTGGGGACAGGGGAGCTGAGCCCTGGCTTGGGGATGTCTGGGGTGGAAGCTGGGGACCCCAATTCCAGTCACAGTATTTTCTTTGGCAGTGAGCTTTTAGGCCACACCTGCTCTTCTGCCTTCAAGGTATAGGAAGAGGACAATGACTTTCACCTTGCTGGCCTTCACCATGCTCTGCCTCACTTAGGGGCCAAAAATGATTATAATGTAGTAGAACTTCTGACTGGAACCATGTCTACCAGGACATCGCAATCCCTGCAGCCAGCCTCAAATTGCCCTGCCAGTCTACCCTGGGTCTAGTTGACTTCCACCTTTGACCTCTTAGAACTTTCCACCTGAAGTCAGGTTCCAGCCTTGCAAAATCACTGCCTGCGGCACCACATTGTTACTGCAAACAGTGATGTTTCTTACAAATCTGGGAATGAAGAAGTGAGTGAGGAGGCAGGAGCTGAGGCACACACCATCGTGCTTGCCAAAAAGCAGAGGGCAGGCCTTAGCCCTCCTTGGTTAGTTAGTTGCCTGCTACACATGCCATGCATCATGTTGCTGTACAAGTATAAAATATTTTAAATGTCTTACTTGTCGAAGAGGAGGGTGGATGCAATCTAGTGCTAGGAGAGAGGTGGGTACCATTCTCTATAGGGCCTCTGTGTTGGTTTAATCCCATAGCACACCTGAAGTTTCCCTTTTCTCCAGGGCAGGGAGGAACTCTGAGCTGTCCTGGCCATCTCTCCTACTTGTCTATAAGGTTGGAGGTCAGGAAGACACACCTGAAGCTTGTAATTACACATTTTTAACTCTTTTTACATTTTTGGGTAAAGGTTGAAATATGTGGTGTAAAGTATATATTTTTTAAAGAAGTAACTACTATTGATTGAATATTTACTATCAAGTATCTTGGGTATAACAATTCAGTTACTCTCCTGGCAACTCTCTCAGGAGGGTTGGAGCTGAGGACACAAAGGATCAGAATTTAGTCAACCAGGGAGTCATAAGCAGGTGTGTTGAGTCTGTAGCTCAAAGTTCTTCCATACCACCGAATGCTTCTAACTGAAAGCAGACTTTAAACACTTCTTGGATACCAATTTCACTAGGGACTTGGTGAAAGAGAAACCGACTCTCTTTCAGAGTATCTCTGATTACATTATTAAAAATATAATGTAAATTGGGTAGAGTATCACTATTTTGCATGCCTTAAGGCATCAGGTCATGGAACTTTGGGAGAAAAATGTCCACTGCAATTTGTGAGAGGAAAGAAATTATACTTCTATTTCACAATCTGAACACAGATTCAGAGTGCTCACCCTACTATGGCCTAGGTGGGGAGTTGTCCATGGAGATGCTGCTACTATAATACTTAGAGGGATCCAGTAACTATAAGTCATGAAAGCATGTTCTTACAGGGCTAAGAGGGATCTTGGCTTAAAAAAAAAAGACATGTACCTTCTTGATCTGCCTTCCTGACATGAGGTTAATTTTGCTAAAACTTTGATCTATGTCAATTCCCTGCTCACCAGCTTTCCAAAATCAAGAAATCGAGTTAAGATGACGAGTGCTCTCAGGCAAGCAACTCCCTGGCCACATCTTTGACAACTTGCAACTTTTCTTCTTTCTAAAGGATGAGAAGGAGGTTTCCTGAGAGTTGAGAATTTTGAAGTGTAATGACAGAAGTTGTTACCTAAAAGCTAAAAATTGTGGGTAAGGCTTTTTGTTTGCCTATTTGTTTAAAGGAATCTATCTAAATGGGATGTGTCTTTATGCAGATGCAAAATAATGTCATCTTCACAGATACCTGAATATGTCCTAAACTGTTTGAGAATGGAAATTTGTCTTCCCTTTCAAATCTCTGAAGGCTGGTCCAGAAGCCAAGGTTTAAACACACTAGAACCCTCCTGGAGGTCATGGACCTGGGCTGAGTTTCTTCACCTAAAGAAAGACTGGGATGCAAGCAGATTAGTGCCAGGTAAGGCCCGTGGGGGATGAAGCCAATCTACAGGTTTGAGAGTGGCCCCACAGGAGGTAGTGGTGACCCAGTGCTGGTCTTCTCTGTGTCATTGACAAACCTGGAGGAAAGTTGGGATGATTGACAGATTAATTGAGTTAAAGCAAATGAACACTAAATATACATTCCCCACATTTTCTGTCACTGAGCCTTTGCTCGCAAGTTTCCTCTTGTTCACCACTGGCTCTTCTTCACAGATTTGCATTTAATGCAAACAACCTGTCTTATGAGGCCCAGCTCAATAGGCCATAACATCTGAAAACTTTTCTTGAGTTTTCCAATTACAAATGTTTTTTTCTTTCTTTAAAGTACTTCATTTTTACTGCACTCTATTTCTCTTCACACTGTCACTTACAGGTGTGGCTACTTTGGTCCATATCTGGACTAGCCTCTTTTGTCTATGAGGACTAGAGAGTCACTCAGGTTATCTTAAATCTTTTGTTTTTCTCTGTACTTATTAGTACTTGTATAAAAGCAAATCTTCACACCATAATCTCATGTCCCTACAGCCCTAGAACTGAGTTTCCCAGGTGGAGACAAAGTTGGAAATTAAAGGAACCTACTCAGCTATGGGTATGGTAGTCATCTTCATTGACTAAGCTATCATATAAACCTTGCAGAAAGGAACCATGACAGCTCATTCATCTTTGTATGGAAGCAAGCTAGTACTACAAACATGTTGGGGGTATGTGTGTGGAATTGAGTGTATTGTGCACAAATGGATTGAAGTTTTCCCGAGTTGTGGGATGAATGTGTTTCTGTTAGCAGAATGAATGAATGCTTACCTATATAGTAATAATTACACTCCCCCTTGGCTTCTCTGCTCTCCAGAACTGAAATCCTTACATTATAAACTTTGTCATTATGTACTATGACAATGTTTGTTTCTAGACTCTCATCCTCTAATCTCCATCTCACTTTCTGTGTATGTCTTAGAATAAGAACCTTGGCATAAAGTGGGCTCTCAATAGTGTTGAATGATAGGTGGCTAGAAACCAGCCATACTATCCTTCTGTGTATGCATTATATGTAAGCCACCAGTGTTTGAGGATTTTTTCCTTAAGTTTGTATTTTTACTACAAGAAGGAGGGGAGTGTTATTCTTTGATGCATGGTGCTCATTTTTATATAGGTTAATTGCCTGTTGAGAAAAACCAGTACATAATTGTACTGAAAATATAACTCTATGGCTCATGAGAGCTCCTTTATTGTCTGAATAAATTGATTTATGTAGAAGAACTAAAGGACAGAAAATACATATGCAAATATTAAATAAATGTCTTAAATTGAATCAAATTCTTGGCGAAGATATAAAAACTCCGCATTTGGGGTCAGGATAAGGATGAAAGGAAGGCTGATTGGTTTAAAAAAAATCAGGAGTGTGTAGTATGTCGCGAAGTATAATCTTGAATTGGCATGAGGAGAAAGGTAGGATTTGTCTGCTTCTTTGAACATTAGTTCATATCCTTCATGTTCATTATACTGTAGACCATTAAGCTATTTTATGGGCAAGAGAGAAGTTCAAGTACAGCACGAGTTGCCAAAAGGATTATGAAGTTCATTTTGATTGATCAATAATTAACTGTACCTTGTGAAATTACAGGCTTGACTAACTGTGGAACGTATTGTAGTGAACAACCCAAGCTGCCAGGAAGAACAGAGAAGACAGAAGAAAAAGCGGTAGAAACAGAAACATCTGTCCCCTTTATACTGCAAGAGCCAGTAACCAAGATCTTACTGTTTACTTCTCTATCTAAAGAACAAACAGCATAAAGCAGGGAATGGATTGATATGGGACACTACAGAAGATGTTTGCTTATAATTATGTCTAGCATTTTTTTGAAGCTCAGGGATAAAACATTTCCAATTATTCATCACGTTCTTGGAACTCAAAGGCCTTTATAATAAGGATTTAGCAGAACAACAAATAGCACACAAAGATACAGATGAAAGGAAGAAATGTGAAGGGATTATTACCATAAAAAAGCATATGACTATTTGATGGAATTGCAACAATACAGGGAGTAAGAGAGATGAAAAATAATGCTAATTGATAAATACATAGCTGGTTAGCATTAATTTGAATTATATCTCAGTTGTGAAATAAATAATACCTGTCATTTTCTTTACGCACATATATGCACACGCACACATACACACATTTTAAGAAAGATAACTATTCTAGACTTTGTATTGTCTCAGTGGCTACTAGAAAATCTGCCCACTTTCCTTAGACATTGATAGTTCCACTTTTTAAAACATTAGAAATCCCCTTTACTAATACCTGACAGACTTAGTGTGCCCCAAATCCATGACTATTTGCATTATTCATTTATGGTTTGTGCTTACCTACTTCTAAATAGGTTTTGAGTATTGCTTAACATGGGAAAATATTAAAATCTAAAATCAAGCTGAGGACTGACTATTAATATTGCTGTTCTAGAATTCCCCTACATTTTGTTCCTCCTTTGTTAGTACACAGAAAAGCTAGATTATCTATAGATAATCGAAATTTTAGCACAAATGTGTTTTAAAGTTTACTGGTAGATTTTTAGGTCTTGGGTGGTCTCAAGGTGGAAGGGAAGGAAGGCAGGATCACTTTCTAATCACAGATAGCAGAGCTCTCCTTTCAACAGAATACTTCAGGCTGGGGAATAAATAGTCTTTCAGAAGTTATTGAATTAATTTTTTGAAGTCACCTGTAATTAGATGATAAATTCATATTTATTTCTTAATAAAATAAAATATTTTAAGAAAAAATATACCAGGGAAATCCAAATTAAATGGCAAGGTGGACTCTTTAAGACTCTCACTATCCTAGATTATAAGAACCAAGCCATTGGTTGTGCCTTACAGGAGTGATGTTCAAGAGTCAATAGTCTATTCTATCTTGAATTCTGCTTGTTCTTCAGAAAGTAGAAAGCTGTTCAAAGGGTCTATGTACTAAGGAGATTAGGTCTATGAAGTTTTGCATAGTTGTGTTTTTATGTTTGCTTTTGGAACTCTGTGCTATACATAACTCAAATGATTAGTTTAAGATATAAATAGTGTATTTGCTTAAGTATTCAAGTACCTAAGATTGATGATGGCACAGCATAATAAAATAAATCAGGTTTCCTACCCACTGATGCTGTGCTTTAAAATATCTAGAAAGTTAAATTTGCAGGTAAGGAAAGAATAAATTTATAAATTAACATATACCTGCCACTGATATGACATTAATAAATATTTACAAATTTTCATAATCTCAGTTCTAGGTACAAGAAACTTTCCAATTCATTTATTGGGAAAACAAGTGAAGAGGGTGAAATATTATAAGATCCTAGAAAAACTGAGTCTTTTAGAATATCAATAGGTCAAGAAATGTGTTTCCATAAAATAAGATTTCAATTTTTTTTTAAACAGAGAAAGCATCATTTACAGATTGGGATGGGGATGGTAGGGAATGAAAAGGTATCTAGTTATTTTCTGTGTGTATCTCTCCTGAAACTGGGAATAGAAAAATATTTCAGTTTTAAACTGATTTTTTTGTGGCTTTTAGTTAGAAATTATTTATTTACATTATACTAAAATGAATACCACAGTAAAGTTTTTGTTTACTGTGATTTAAATTGAAGTAAGTGTTTTATGACCAGAATTTAAAGTTACATTTGTGATTGCAAATAATTCTTAGAAATGAGTATTTCCTTGTTTTGCTCTTATACTAAGTAAATCTGCAGCACGTTACTTTAAAAATGAAATAAAGCTTGTGTTCATAGTGACAGTCAATAACACTACAGCATAATAATCAATTGCTATTTGTAGCAGCAGGACTAGCAGTGGGGGCAGATCAGTGCAAATTACTGTCACTGTGGGCTGCCATGTATGCAGCCAGCCTGTAGAACTCAAGACAAATGATGCCCTGCTCAATGGCATGAGATGGTATTTAGTCATACCTGCACAATAGCAGAGGAATGTGGGCTAGCATCAAATGTAACAGGAAAGTGGATATAAATCTAGAACATTGATGGGTAAGAAAAATAAATTAATCCAGCTGAGGGCTCTGCTCCCAAGATTCAAACTTAAATACCCATACTTTTTTCTATAGCTGGAAACTGGTAGATTATAGGTATCTAGGGATCTACCAAAAAGTTAGACGGCTTTTAGTGAATACCAGACAAGTCTGGGCTGTACTTTACTCCAGCATTGCAGGAAAAAAATGACCCTAAACCAGATAGTCATTGTAAATCACTAGGTATGGCCAATTCTGACAAATTTAAATGATAAATTATTTCACATACAAATGAGAAACAATCAAGAAGGGGGAAAGCCATGTATGTCAAAATCATTGATCACTGAACTATTTTTTTTTAATGATTTTCATTGTTGTATTGAATTCAAAGAAAGAAAGATAGGAGGTTGCTGGTCTATCTTTGGAGAACCCTTAAATCTTGTAGCAAATCAAGCAGGAACTACTGACTTTCTACCTCAGTCTGTTTGGTAAATCAGGCCACTGGCTTTCTCTTTGCAGACAGGTGATGCAGAGTAACTAGAGAGAGTGAGTGGAGATGGGTACATTCAAAGTCACAAAAGAAACCAAGTCCAGCAAATGATGACATTCTGATCCTTCTATTTCTAATACTCCCTCATAGTTGATTAAGCTGGCAGAGAGATAGATTAACTCACTCAGGAGAAAAATTCTTCAAATATTACCTTGAGTGGAATCAGGACCAGCTACATAATTTACTGCACCCTAGTTAAATGAATCTGTGGTGCCTCTTGTCCAAAACGAATTAATAGTTTCAAGACCACAATGGCAGACCATGAAATGAAATGTGGAGCCCTCTAACTGAGGGACCTCTTATGACTATTATGATCTTACATCTATGAAGCCAGCCCTCAATGGGATAGTTTATCTTCCTATGCTTCAACCTTGCCACAAATGCTAGCCTACTTTGGTTTGTTACTTAACCATTGACAAACATCTCTAAAACAAGGGATGTAGACTGAGAGTCTGCAGGCTGACGTTGACCCAGAGACATATTTTGTTCACTAGATAAGTGACTGATATGGGTCAAGACTGAATGACCGCTGGTCCCTTTGGATGGGCCTTTCTCTCTCATCCCCCATTATTTTTTATGCTTTTATAATGAGTCATTTCCACCCCTTACCTTACCTATCTCACCCTGTTAACATTTGATTTTGTCACCAATAAAATTATAATGGAGATCTTTAGCCAGATTTCTCTGCTGCTAATAGCAGTGCAAATAATAATAGTCAAAGCATCATACTGATAAAGCTGTGTGGATCTTAAGAAAATGTTAGTTCAAGCACAAATACATTAATGGTATTGATGAAATCCATCTTCTGTAAACTATGCTTTTAAGGAAATTTCTATTAACTCAGTACCCCCTTTAATGAAAATCTGTTGGTAAAAAATGCCAATCCCCACTTTACCCTATTTCCTACACTGATCTAGATGGTAAAACCTCAGAAATTCACTTACCAAGATGCTGAGCCATTTACAATTCTGAAATCATATTAAAAGCAACTAACAGTCACCAAATGGGAGAAGTGAAGTGGGCAGAACACAAGTATAATTAAAAGAAATTGAAATCACTCTATGAAGCAAAGTGTGATGAATGGAAAATAGTAACTCTCTTCATAACCAAAATGACTTTATCAAATAGAGAAGTGACAATTCACTTGCATTCACTTGATTGTTAAGCATGCTGCTGCTGAATTTTAGTTTTCCTAAAGAGACTAAATGGCCTAAAAATTAATGCACCTAAGATTTAAACAAAACAAAACATTGTTTTACCAAATATAACAATGCTTTGAGCTCAATGTTAAGATTACCTTACTGCTAATCCATGTTATTTAATAGTTTAAAATATAACTGTTTTATAACTCCTTCATGGGAAGAATCCAACTACATGCAACCCCAATATGCAATTTTATTGGTTTCAAGGTAGAAAGACTAAGCTGATTTAATTATGATTTGGACTTCAATTCTGGGCTAAACTCACATATAAGATGAACAAATCCTAGAACATTTTTTGTAAGTCATCATATTTGACTATTTCTTGTACTTCCCAGTATAAGAACTTAATATAAAATGTTGGTCTCTGCTGTGTTTTACAAATAAAAGGCTGTTTGCATTGTTTGAAGCATTTGAAAAAGAAAATGCACATAGCCATACCCTTGAGTCAAACTTATACTATAGTCAACCACTCTTTCTGAGATATCAGGTCTACACAGCTTCATAATAGCTTTTTTTCTTAGTTCTGACTCTACATCCAAAACTGTCATTTCCTTTAAAGAAATGTTTGCCAGGTCAACCAGCATGGATTAAAACTCTCTTTAGGTAATTGTTTTTTAAAATATTATTGGTATTTATTTGGCAGAGGACAGGTAAGGTTACTGCTACCATTATCACAATTTCCTGAAGCCATTATTATAATCATGAAAACTGTGTAAGGACTTTGGCTGAAACATTAAACTAAAGGTGTTAAATATGTTTTTTAAAATATATTTTAACAGGATAAACTTAAGGAAGAGCATGATATGCTACAGAAAATGTTTCCCAGAGACAGATCTATATCATGAGGGGCTTAATTCATTTGACCCTGAGAGACTATAAATATAGCACCACTAGCCCATATTTTTAAGTTGTTTTCTCTTAGTGAAGTAGTCAAGGTATTATCTACTCTCCTTTGTTGACTGTTGTTTTCCTACATTTATCTCCTTTTATAATCAGTGAATTCCATTTAATGTTTTTTTGTAATACCCCTCCTCCCTTGAATAAGAAATATGAGTTATAGAAACAGAAGTAAGACTTGGGCTTAACAATTGATTAGCAGCAAACAGAAATATGCCTTGCACACATTCTATCTGGAACAAAATGAGCCAGGAGTGAGGATGACTTTGCAACCTTGTAGTTGATTTATCTACACAAAGGTACATGGGTGCTAAGTGTCAGGGCAAAGATTTGTGCATATGGCCAAAGGCCTCAGCTCTTTCCATTGTGCCATGCTGTCTTTCTTCAGGCTGTATGGGTGATAGAACTCTGTGCTTTAAAGTCTTGTTAATAAATGACTCAGAAAACTCCTTTGAGGATTTTTTTTTTTTTTAGCTGGTGTTGAAGGCAAGGTTTATATGACTGAGAATTCAAATAAAATGACCTCCATTTCCTTCACGAGTCCAGAACAAAATTAAAACTGGAATTGTTTTTAAATTTTAGATTCTCAAAAAATAATCAAATACCTTATAAACAAGCTTATAACAGTTTATAAAGTATGTTTCCCATGGCATCAAAGAATTTATTCAGGTTGCATGTAATTACATGCAGCCGATATTTAATAGACTCTTCTAAATCATGAGATAAATACCAACCTTTATTCTTTTATTCCCATTTTCTTGCATTTTATGTTGTTATTCTTTTACAATTATCCCAATTTTCCAGTTACTCTCCTCTACCCTGCCCATTCCCAACAGTTAATTCCCACCCTATTGTCAATGTCTATGAGTCATTTACCAACCTTTATTCTTTTTATTTTATGTATTTATTTATTTTCAGAAGAGAGGGGAAGGGAGGAAGAAAGGGATGGAGAGAAACACCTATCCATTGCCTCTCACACACCCCACTAGAAACCTGGACCCCAACCCAGATGTGTGCCCTGACTGGGTATCAAACAGGTGACCTCCTGGTTCACAGGCCGGCACTCAATCCACTGAACCACACCAGCCAGGGCCAAACTTTCATTCTTTGTATTATTAGTGTTAAGAGTAATTTTTAGTATTCAATTTGTTTATTTAAAATGCAGTTATTCAGTCAACAAATGTGTGTGAAGAAATAGCATCCATATAGCGATGGATGACAAATGTCCCCTCCTCAATTTGCTTATCATGATTAATAAAGTGCTCATGTAATATTCCTCAGTTACCTAAAATGTTAATTATGTAGTCCTATTCCTTAAAAATTTTTCTGAATATATGGTAGCACAGTGCATTAAATATAACATGTGGAGAAAAAAGGCTCACATTCAGGTATATTAAATAACAGGTACAATCATTAACTCATGAATATCTCATATATGTAGTTTCTTTTTTATGTGTGCATTTAGAAAATAAAATTAAAACTCAGTGTTATTACAACTTTGTCAATTAACTAAATTTACTCATTTAACAATCTGTAATTTAATCATAAACTTTCCAAGTACTATAAATACTAGTTATTTTTGATGCCCTTTCTATGTTTTCTGTAAACTTCCATGTGAAATAAATAGCACTATATTCAATTTCATCATTCATTTGTAATTCTGTTCCTTGTAAATAGAAAAAAAAAAAAAAAGGAACTCTAGTAAAGCCCATTTATTTTATATAGCATGAACATGATAAAGAACATATCGAGTTTTATATTAATATAGAAACTCACATTGAATGTTTGCTTGCAGGGCTGATAGTATGCTCACAACTGTCAGTTCCAAAAACACTGTGAAGAATTTTAATGATCTGAATAGAAAGAAGTGCAACTAAAGGTAGTGAAAAATCTCTGGTTCAAATATGTAATACTCCTTCCCCACTCCCTTTTAACCATTCTCTTTTCTTACACTGGATTTTGTCCAGTAGATATACTTTTGGGGAAATAAGAGACTGATTGAGTAGAAGAACATAAGTTAATGGATCCAAGATCAATACATCACTAAATAAAATATGCTTCACTTGTATTTTTATTAAGTAAAAGAAAACTAAATAGAAACCATTTGTTAATATTACACTATTTTAATGTCAAAATATTAAAAACTGTAAAGAGAAAAAGATTTTCAGAAATTGTATTGTGCTCATCTTTCTTACAAGATGGCGGTACAAAGCTAAAAACAAAACATAACAGACACTAAAAAGGAGAAACCTGAAGCAAAGAAAGGCTGATGCCATTGGCAAGGTTAAGAATCACCTCAAGTGCACCTACTACAGCTGAAATCTTATATTACATAAACTGGCAGGTATTCCAGATGCAAGGAAAGGCATACACAAGAGGAAATATTCAGCAGTTAAATCCAGCTTTGAAAAAGGAGATGGCTTCTGCTACTGTCACAAGCCAGTAACTGGTGACAAGAATGGTGGTAGCCAAGTGTTTAAATTTGGCACTCTGCCTAGTTATTATCCTACTGAAGAAAAAGCTGTTCAGTCACTGCAAAAATCCCTTTTGTCAACATGTGAAAATACTGATAATGTCATTTCCAGGACCATTCTGTTCATCCCCATTGGTCACCATGACGGCAAAATGTGGTTTTCTTGAAGTAGCAGCAGAAGCTTGCTACCGGTGATCAAACCTCTGGTCCTCAATTTAGTTTCTTTTTGTTGATCACAAAAGAAATTTGTCATTGCCACCTCCATCAAAATTGATGTGAAAATCCCTAAACATCTTATTCAATGCCTGCTTCAAGAAGAAGCCTCTTAAGTGCAGCCTCCAAAAAGATGAAATCTTTGACACAGAGAAAGAGAAATACCAGGATAGAAAGCAGTGCAAGATCTACCACAAAGCTCTGGACTCTCAATTTACATCAAAAATTAAAGCTACTCTTTAGCTCCAAGGCTATCCATGCTTCATGTTCTCTCTTTCTCTCACAAATGAAGATTATCTCACAAATGGATTCTTTAAGTTCCAACAAAGGATTCTAATTAAGATAACTGAACATTAAAATACAGTATTATTTTAAAGGCCTTTCATATCAGCCTAAATTTCTAGTTCAGATTTTTTAATCTCAGGACTTCTGTTCATAGAGCAAGTTTGTGTTTGTTCAAAAGTAACTTTTATCAACATACCCAAGTTTTTAAAATCTTTCCTGTTAAAATTAGATAACATTTTTGTTACTAAGAAGTTGGATTTCATATGCAAATTATAACAGATAATGAATAGTTTTTGCTTGTAAAGTATTCAATACAAATAATCACTTAGCATTATTTTCCTCAGAAATAAAATTTTAAATTTAAACATTTTAATACAATACCACCTAACATCATAATGCTTTTGACATATGGAGTTTTCAATAAATCTGAATTTTATTTATTTATCAATGATGTCAATGTAAAAGTTAACTATTTTAAGACATTGATTTCATTTACATAAATAAAATTAGATCCTAATAGATGAATGTATGTGCTCCATATATAAAGAGATTTCTATTATCTAATATAATAAACAGTAACAAATATTAAATTTTTTGGTTTGGAGAAAAACCTGGATTCTAGAGAACATAGACACAATGTTTGAGAAACAATAATGCTCAGCTAAGGAAATTCTGAGAGAAAAAGGAGTGTCTGATATTTAGGAAATTATTGGGAGCTAGCACAGGGTTACTTTAGTAGTGCTTCATTTTAAACATTAACAATCCTGTATAAAACTTACAAGAAAATTGACAACCAAGTATCCTACCACTTGAAAAGTGATTCATTTCTTGAAGACGTCCCATTGAGATATTTTGAAGCACTTAAGATTCATCAATGTGTAGCATTAGTTGTATGGGAAAATAGCCTTCAATAATAACCCTTCTCCCTTAAAATGGTGGCAATTGCCAAGCATCTAATATAATTTGGTAAAAAGTGCCTTGTATATTTCAATCAAGAGCTGATTTAATCTTATTACAAAAACTATAATGGTTTTATTGAATTTCTATCTAGTCTATATTGGTCTAGTCATTTTAATGGGAAATTACTCCTTTTTTTTTCCCCCCATTCTTTTGATTTAAGATTATTTGAGAAAGGAAATTAAAGTTATCAAGATAATGCTTTAGTTGATTCTAACAACAACAACAACAAAATCTTTGAAGTTAAAGTAGATTAGTTTAGGAATTTCAATGAGGCATCAATGGAGTGATTAGAAGCTTTATGCAAGTTACAAGGGAGGCATCCTTCTCCCAAAGATAGGGAAATAGTATTTTTCATATCATCTTTGAC
The DNA here is from genome assembly GCA_004026585.1 of Noctilio leporinus. Lineage (NCBI taxonomy): Eukaryota > Metazoa > Chordata > Mammalia > Chiroptera > Noctilionidae > Noctilio > Noctilio leporinus. The sequence goes on along the minus strand of PVIW01000054.1, from coordinate 188,977 downwards.
ATCACCAGTAAGGTATCCTTGTGTACATAATGGCATAAGTCATGTAGCACCATTGATTCAGACAGGGTTGTACACATTTATCTGAGAAGTTGACAAACAATAATAATAATAATAATAACTTTGATGAATATTTGAACTCTAAGTGAAAAAATGCATTATTTAAAGTTTATGTATGATGGTTAGTTGAGAATTTTGTAGATACAGTGAAGAGTGAACTATAGAAATTGAATGCCAAGTGAGGGTAAATTTTGAGATTTTCCTGAGAAGTTATATCTTAGCTTTTCCATTGAGCAATAAGAGGGACTTGAAGAATTATAGATTAATAGAAAAGATTCTGGTAGTTTTAGATGTTTTTGCATACAGGTTTTCAGTTCCTATGGTTGGCTTACTGAGCTCCAACTTCAGTCACAAAATTGGCCTGGTCTCTGGAACAAATCTGGCTTGTAGTGGAAAAATACAGTGTCTCAACATCAAATATATCTTATTTTGGTTCAGAATATGTAGCTCTTATAACTAGGCTTAAGACATCTTTGAAATTAAATTTGTGTCTTATATTTTATTTTTTAGGACTCAGCGCTTGTTGTACAAGATACCCAGTACCCTATTTCCTCTGTATAAAATAATTACACACACACACACACACACACACACACACACACACATATCCTCTTGTTGCAATTCTCTTAGTGTTCAGAAGCATTTTTTAATCCTTGCCCAAGGATATATCCATTGGTTAGAGAGTGAGAGGAAGAGGTAAGAGAAGAGAGATCAAGAGCAAGAGAGAGAACTATAGATACTAGAGAAACATTGATGAGTAGATTCCTTATACTCATTCTTAGATATACTGATCCTGACAAGGTCCCTGATTAGAATTCTGCCTAGTTCATGAAAAATTCACTGGCTTTGATCATTGAATCACTCAGATGAAATTAACCACCTAAAACTAATTTATTGAATAATCAATAGGCTTCAGGAGCTGAGCTAAATGTATGGATACAGTAATTAAAAAATAATATTTTATCTATATCCCTGGGGATTACAAGCTAGTGGGGAAAAATAGCATTAAACATGTGATCAGAATGGTAATACGTGGTCCAAAGAACTGTGACAAAGGACTATGAAAGTATACAGCATGCCCAGATAGCTAGCCTGGCCTGGATGATCCATAAATGGCTTTTGGTGAAAGGATACCTAAGCAAAGACAAGATATAAGAATTGGCTGAGTGAACATGGGCAGAAGAATATATAAGCAGAAGGAAACACATACCTATATGAAGAACTCACAGCATAAAAGGATGGTTGATTAGAGAGAATAAAAATAATAATACCTGGACTAAATGTGGTCACACTTATCTAAATTTTTCTTATTGCCCAGGACCTCCCATAATTACCTGCTCTGACTTATTTTTAGGTATATTCACTCCAATATTTTCTATTACATTGATGTCTGAGAGCATGATCTGAATGTAAGGTTATGTTGAGGATAATCAGCGGAGAAATAAGAGTTAAGCAGATAGTGGTGAGAGTCTATATTAGAAGTTCAGTGTCATGATTAGGTGCCCTCTGGGATATGTTCTACTGAGGATTTTTAGCAGTGGACCTTCATTGTGTGTGAAGGAGTTGGGAATGATGAAAGTTTAAAAGAACTTACATTAGGTTAAACCATGCCCAGCTGAAACAATCAGAGAAATGAATAAACCAAAACAATTGTTTTTGGTCACATTTTTATTTTTAATAGACATTTAAGTTTAATACTAGTGCTAATTTTCTTAAAATGTTACAATTTGACTCAATATTCAATATTCTTCCTTGTTCAGAATCAGGCACAAATAAGCACACACTGTCACACTGTGCTTATGCACTCAAGTTCTCCAAATCACTGAGAACTAGGGATGGGAGGTAAATGTAGATTTGCTGTTTCAAGTCTTCTCTGGATTACCCAAAGTGGGTCAGAGGATGCTGCCTGGGGCAGATGGGAGCTGCAGAGCAATGGTGTGATTTTGATTGCTAACATGGAGAAAAAGACTTGAGTAATAAGGACAGGTGTTAGACAGCCTCTAAAATGACTCCACTGACCCCTACCTTATGCTCTGTATGCCCTTTTGTAATTAATTCCCTTTGAGTATAGGTATACCTAGTGACTCACTTCTAACCAAAAGGATGTTGCAAAAATGTTGGGATATTTTGCATTAGACTAGACATGCAATTAACAAGCAATTGCACCACTTGGCATTTACCCTAGAGAAATGAGCATTTATGATCACACTAAAACCTATATAAAAATGTTCATAGCAGCTTTATACATAATAGTGAAAGCACTAATCAGCTCAGATGTACTACAACAGGTGAATGATTAGACAAACAGTGTCATACCTACTATAGAATACAAGGAACAAATGGGAACAAAACACTGATACACTGAACTGAAATTAATCTCCAGAGATTTATGCTAAGAGAAAATGTCAATCCCAAAAAGCTATATATTATATGCTTTAATCTATATAATAATTTTAAAATGACACAATTATAGAAATGGACAACAAGTTAGTGGATGTCAAAGATTAAGGGTAGAATAGGAGTAAGGGTAGAATAGGAGAAAGAAGTAGTATGATAATAAAAGGGCAACATGAGAGATAACTGTGTTGAAACTATTTACTATCTTGACTATGGAGATAGTTCAAATTTACATATGATAAAATTGTACAGATTTAATTCACACTCAAGAACAAGTGAAACTGGAGAAATCTAAATAAGATTAATGGATTATGTCAATGTAAATGTCCTGAATATTATATTGGACAAAGAGTACATAGGACTGTCTTTATAATTTCTTACAAATTCATGTGACTCTATAATTAGCTTAATAAAATTTCAATTAAAAAAAAAACAAAAAAAAAAAACTGATGGAACCCTGGCTGATGTGGCACAGTGGATAAGGCCCCAGACTGCAAACCCAAAAGTCGTTGGTTCAATTCCCCAGTCAGGGCACATAACCAGGTTGTAAGCCAGGTTGTTAGCCAGGTCCACAGCTGGAGGCAGGTGAAAGGCAACCATACATTGATGTTGATCCCTCTTTCTCTGGAAATAATGAATAAAATATTTTTTAAAATTAAAAAAAAAAAAAAACTGATGGGATGTTACATATTAGATTAGTTTACAAAAATACCTATTCTCTTTGTTTGTTCTCTCTGTCTCTGTCTCTTTTCACCTTGCTCAAGGGAATGCCAGATGCTTTGTTATGAACAGACCTGTATAAAGCTCAGACATCAAAATTAATATCTACAGCCAACAAACAACAAAAGCCGCAGTCCTATGAGCACTTATATTAGTCACCTTAGATATAGATCTTCAAAGCCTACAGCCATGTCAGTAGGCCTGACAGCAGATGTTCAAGTCTTGAGATGACTATATCCCATGTCTGAACTTGAACACAGCCTTGTGAGAAACTCTAAACTCAGATACCTAGATAAGGAAAGCCAAGATTCATGACCATAGAAACTGAGCAACTGATCATTTGCTGTTTTAAGCTGCTGGGTTTGGGGATAATTGGTTAGGCAGCGGTGGATAACTAAGAGAAGGATCACACGCTAGCAATGAAAGGTCCTAAAAATCATTTTCATTTAGTTTCTCACAGTGTCTCACAAGATGGCCATGCCCTCATTTTCATGACTGCCTTTAACTCCCACCGCCACCACTGAAACAAACACAAAAGCAAGCTTCAGCCCCATGGAGTACCCCTGTCTGTCCACTCCAACTCTGCTTTTAGCCAGCAAGGCTGACAGGTGTGGGTACCCTACCCTAAGGCACTTTGGGGGTTGGACCAATAAGATGTGGTCTCTGGAGATTGGAAGGATGAAAGAGAATCAAGTTAGGTTAGATTTTCTACTCCCTTCCCTCTAGGGTCATCAAACTATATGACTATATCAATTGACAGAAGGTTCTACCCTTCTTGAAGAAGCCTGGGTCCTGGATCCTGGACTCCTCCTCTTCTATGCTGCTTTGTTCATGTCTAGGGGTGAATACATCTCTGACACTGTTAGTATAAAGTTCTTGCACTATTCTTGCCAGTTCCTCTACACTCCATCCACTTCTCTGTTAATAGTCTCTGGCAAATTATCCTTTGTCATAATGATCTCTGCTACTTTGTGAGACTCTTGTTTTTTCAATTTACTCCGCCATTCCCTTCTCTCACACCCTTTTTTTACCTTCAGGGTCTTTTCCACCCAAAGACTTTTGTTTCTTTTTATTTTTTTTTCCCCCCTGGATTTACCTTGATGCTCTTTCTAATGTTAATCAACTTAACTTCTTCAATTTCCTTTCAGGGCTCAGAACTACACACCAAAAAGAGGTATTACTTAGAATGCAGAAACTGGAAAGCAGTTGCAAAGATGTTATTACATTGGTCTCAAGGACCACCTCTTTAAGTCAGACAGTTTTGTTCAGTAGAAAAACCTCTAAGCAGAATGATCTAAAGAGATCATCCATACTCTGCTTAGATAAAAACAACTATCGTGTTTGCCTTTACTGACATGTTTACCTTTATTTGTAATATCCCTGTATTCATCATCGGTGATTTCTGTAACTTATTGAATGGTGGTCAACATGATTGGGCTTCTATGAAAACATGAAATTAAACCTTGATGTAAGATATTTTTGTAGCTAATTCGGCACCTCACTTTTACCAAAGCTCTACGTGTTTAGGGTTCCTCTCAGCTGAATCATGCACCCTCACGATTTTTCCATTGAACAAAACCCAAAAGCAAGTGACAAACACACACATGGTCTTAATACATACATGGAATGTCACCTTTGAAAAGTGTTAAGGAGTTTGGATAAAAGCTTGTCTGTGAATTATCTAGAAACTGGGTATCTTTCCTTCCTTCCTCCCTTCCTTCCTTTCTTCCTATCACATTGACTTTGTTTTTTACAAAAGATGCTCATTAAGTTGCCCTCTGACATGGCTCTGTCCATGGAGCTGAACCTTTAGCTAGGCAGCCTCACCAAAGGTCCTGGGAAAGTTTCTGGGAAATGATGATTTGGTATGACTGTGGAAATTAAAATGGATTCATATCAGCTGTCTTTGAGTTGAAAACATGACACAGTTTTACTTTTACTAAATAGTCTCTGTGTAAACATTTAATTTCTTGAACTTCTTAATGTTAGGCAACTTGCACTTTCATATCATCTCTGCTATATCTTGATAAATGTGTCATAAAAATATTGAGGTATTTTTTTGTAAAAAGCATTCTAATCTCTGATATGTATTTTTTGAAATATATTTGACTTATAAAATAGATAATGAGAAGATGCCATTTTGTATATTGCTATTTTTGTATATTGCTAGTTAAGTAGCATTTTTTTATTTAAGATAAATAGACATAAATGGCAAATGGGGTAATCACTGAGAGTAAAATGTTTCTCAAACAGAATATAATAAAGTGTCTTCAAAATATATGGTTTCATCCTCTTCAGCTAAAGAAACATATTCTTTCTTATAAACATTTAGCTTTTCAAAATAATATAATGCAGCAGACAGAAAAAATTTTGTGCACATAGAGCATTTAAGATTTTTATGGACATTTATTTATAAATATATGCAAACATTCTCTTTTTGCTGTTTTTCTCCTTGTTAGCCAATTGCAAACTGATCACTTACAATTGTACTTGTGTGCTTAGTGACCAGAAAATTTACAAATGCTGCTGCCGCCAGAGAAACCAAAAGTGCACAAGCAGATTGAAGGAAATACTACAGGCAAAAATTAGCCATCATTAGTTACCCCTGCTAATATTGCAGAAAATTGGAATGCTTGCCTCACTGAGAATTGGAAAACGTTTCTGAAGTTTATTTAGAACAACCAAAAAGACATTTGTATGTACATATATGCACTCATTTTAAGACACTGTGGTGTTATATTTTGCAGCTATAGTTTCAAATTCATTTGTACTCAATAGAGCTAAGAATTTTTCAAATGTTTGTAAGTTTTATTTGCATTTTGTTACTATGTACTTAAAATCTTATTTAAAGGCAAAAGTTTTAGGACAAAAATGCTAGAAATGATTACTAGTTCTACTTCTAATAGTTCTTTATTAATACAATTGTCATACTGATATTCTAGGCTAACTCACAAAATTGTTTCAATTAAGATCTTTCCTGTGAACATATCTTTTCTAAGTCATCAGTAAACATTTAGGTAATCACTGCTTTCTTGGTAAATTAACTAAATTTAGAATTACAATTTAAGATTGAGCTGGAAAATATTTGAATACATGCCATTTTCAATGGAATTATTTTAGGTCTTATAAGAATTCAGAAATAAATTAGAGGAATTATTTTTATCTAGTGTGAGAGACATTGATGTCAATAACCAAACTCCCAAGTAGAACGTTCTAAATGTTTTAATGGAGGTAAATGCATTCTGACAGTGTTAAGAAAACCATCATTGTATGTTACTTCATGCATTTCCTTCATCTTTATGAGTTTTATTTTATGCCATGTAATGACATCCCTCTGTCTCAGATTTTTTCTCTTTCTCTATACTTGAGAATTAATGAGAGAGAAGAAAGAGACAGAGAGAGAAGAGGAGATAGAAAAAGCATTGAGAGGCAAAATAAATATTGTGTGTGTGTGGCAAAAGAAATGTCTTTTGTGTGTATGTGAATGTCTTATTGTTATTTTTGTTTTGTGGGTGAACACAGCTAATTCTTTCTATGTATTGGTTTTTCTCTTCTCATGCCACTGATGACTATATACTTTTCTTGATATTTTTAGTGTTTATGCTTACAGATGACCTTACTGTCAATATCTCTGTCTAGTACATTTCCTCAACACCTGTTATAAAATGCTACAGGCTTCCATGCACATGTAACACCATATTGGAATGATCCAGTTCATTTGACATAATGCAAATAGGTAGAGTACATGTTGCCTAACATATTTAAGCAGCATTATATTTTGATCAAGGGAGATTTTGGGAAGATTTTGGATAGCATAACATATAAAGATTATTTCAGCATGCTTAATATTGAAACCAATGGACCAAAGAGATGCTATTTAAAAATTTATTTCTTGGTTAAATATAATGCTGAGACATATGATAGAAGATGTATAATTAAATTAGAGTTTTCACATAGTAATCACACATATATCCATAAATATAAGTGGGTAGACATGTTATTTTTAAAACACATGGATATTTATTTAAAACACATGGATATTTATTTCACTACAAACATTTAAGAGATTTTGATTTATAGGTTTTATTTAAAAATTAAAATGGATGAAAGGAAAATATTTTGTTGGAATTTTTTATCTTTGAAACATCTCCTATATACAGTGGAACCATGAAGCATTTAGCACCACTAGTATGAACCTGATTAAAAGTTCTTTCAGCCACACTAACAGTGATTTTTCACTTTAATATAAAGTAGAAAAAAAAATCCAGATTAATTAAAATATTTTATGTGTCCATTACATGCAATTTTTTGTGTGTTTGGCCTTGTTAATTAAAAAAAAAAAAAAAAGTTAAGACCCAGTTTCTCTCTTCAAAGAATTTTTGAGAGAGAGAGAGAGAGAGAGAGAGAGAGACCATGTAGCAAATATTTTTACCAGGGGTGGGAGGGATGGAGGGTGAAGGGCAGGGAGGGTGGTTAAAAACAAAACAACAGCACTGCAAAAGTCTTTTTGTCCCTATTTTTAGTACTGTAATTACAATCCCTTTTTCTTAACAGCAAGAGGAGCCCAGAAGACAGGTGTGGTGTTCAGGAATGTAGGAATAAGTGCAGATATCACAAGCCCATCCAAAAGCAGCCGCTAAGAGTTAGAATCGCAGGGATAGAAATGTCTATATTGTTGCAAGCCACTAAGGTAAGTACTTACCACAGTATTACTTTCAGCTAGACCATATGACAAACACATGTTTCACCATAAATGTTATATGTTTCTTGAGTGTAAAGCCATAATTGTTTTACTTCTATATAAAATGATATATATGTTCCATTTTGGTGTAGTTAAGTGTTTGCTTTCTATGTAGCTACATTTCTTTTATTTTACTCATCTTCCTGAAACAGTCTTTTACTTTGTATTGCTAAAATGCAAGCCCCCAGTTTATAATGTTATTTTAATTGTTCATTGAAAAAAAATTAATTTAAAAGTGTACAGCATACAGTTTTATAAATATTCTCACTTGTATAATGTATTGCTTAAATTATGGGCTTATGATGCTAAGAACTTATTAGTTAACTTTTTATTTATAGAGGTCAACCCAAAGATGATCAATACATGTTTATCATCTAATTCTTTTCTAATAAATGTATTTTGCTATCAAGTAATTATCATGAAAGGAAAACCAACATCTACTAGAAATACACAACTCCATTGTAATACCGTATGCTCCCCAAGCATGGTTAGTCTTAGTTTTTTATTTAGTTTTTGAGACTTAATAAAAATGCATGCATGACTATAATACATATCAAATAACAAATTGAGTAGGAAGGAACATAAATAATATTGGATTCATAAGCTGTGCTGTTATCATTGTTTATACACAGGGCTTAGACTTGATTAGGTGGCACGGGATAATGCAAATGGCATAACAAATCTCTATTAATTGCAAAAGATTTCTCAAAGGATATAGATTTCAAATCCCCTTCTACAGGAGTTGAGTGCGAACGTTGAAGAGACTCTTTCAGGGATAGTAACTTGTTTCCATGAAGGAGCAATAAAAAAAATAGGTATTTTAAAGAGAAAATACATTTGGGGAATTTAGTGGTAGACCCTGAAGACTATAAGCAACATTATTGTGCATATGCTGTGACCAGAGTTGAAATCAGATAGGATTTGGGAAACCAGGTGCTTTGATGACAGCATTATTTAAGAGGAGCAATTTGAAATGGAAAGCACAGTGAGATAATAAAAAGGGAAGGAGTTGAGGTAACAATCATGGTGCTGCTGATGATAATACATACATACATACCTACATTCTTTCTACGTAGGTGTATCTTAGTTTATATAATTCTTCCACATTTTTTGCTCTTAATTTTCACAAAATCTTTTAAGACAGTTATTAAGACCCTTTAAAAGCTACATAAAGAGGAAATTACTTATGTCAATGATTTGGAAATATATAATGGAGAACAGAACTGAATCCAGATTTTCTGATATCTGATCAAAGGCTCTTTTTGGAGAGAAAATAGCAATGCTTGCTAATGAAGCAGCTGGGTAAGATGATTTTTCTAAGGTTGGCAATTCATTTATTTTTGTATAATGTGATTATCAGTCAGAGAATGCCTCGCTGTCTTTTAGGCTTCTTGAGAGTTCTAAATTTTCTATTGAGAAATCTGACTAGAAGAAAAGTAGGGATATCTTAATTATCCCCTTGAAGAAAAACTCAGGGCTTTAATCAAATTCTCTACATCATGTAGTTGTTTTTGCCTGTTTGTATAAGGACTATTGCAAATGTGCAAGTTGTATGTGATTTCACCAAGAAAAGCCTCCTAAATAGCCTAATGACAATCTAATTGTCTTAAGCATTGGTGGCAGTAGGAGCTTTGCCTGAATGAAGATTGTGGAATCAGACCCCGGCTCTTATTAAATACAGGGATTATAATTGATATTTTAGCTCATGAAAGACAGAAAACTACTGATGGTTTCAGACTTAAATATATCACCATTCCAAGTAAATTAATAAGGTATGTCTAGAGTTGTAGTGAAATATATGGCCGTTAGAGATTGTCTATATGCAGCTGCATTGGGTATAAGAGAGGAGAGATTGTCACTGAAAATATACTAACCAACAGTTTCTATCTAGAACACATTTATTTTTGTTTATGATTTTATCAATGGAATAATGGATAACTATGCTTGTAGGCCCCTCTGTTGAAGAGAATGATGTTCTTACTGATTAGGGGGGGTTCAAAGAGATTAGTTGCTGTCTGTTTTGAGAGTGAACTGTGCCAGTCTTGAAATATTTGGTGTACTGAGAACACTACATGGGTTATGGGCTCATTCTAATGGTATGCAGTTCCATTCCTCATTTCTCATTGATAGTTAAAGCATTAAAGAAACAGTTCACAAGCACAAATTAAAGAAGTTGACTTGAAGCCACAGTGCATATAAGCCATTTTGGTTTCCAACTACAATTCATTCAAATGGCTAAGAATCAAGTTTAATTTGATAATTGGAGAGGAAGTGCATATTTAGGGCTATCTCCCACTCCTTAGGCCTTTAGTTCAGTAAATATCATCTGCGTATTCTGGCAGACACTATCTGCAACGACGCCCAAATGAGAAAAATCCCCTTAGTCAGTCACACACTTACTAAATGCTATTATGGCAACTGCAGAGTTCTTTCCACGAATTCACTGCAACAAATCTAAAATAAGGCTGACATTTTGTACTGAGAAATAGAAAATAAACCAAGTTATTCGACATGGAATGACCAAAAATATTGCAAAAGCCTTTCTTGCAAACCCAGAATCTCATAGGGTATATTGTTCATGAAAAAAGATCCTTATTCTGACAAGCTTCCAAAGTTGTATAAGCTTGAGGACACTTGTGCTCACAATCACAGCCCTTCTGCTGTCCACCTGGACACCAGGAGTTTAATTCTATGCTGGTCTCCCAGAGCTTTGTTTGTTATCAGAAAGCAATTAGTTAATAATTTATATTTCAGTTCATTAAATTCTAAGTCTCACGTTTTGCTAAGTAGAGAGGAAATATTTAGTAGAAATAAAGCATTTGTAAGTGAAATCAAAGATGAACCAAAGACAAAAAAATACCATGATATAAATGACACGATTTTTAAAATTCTGAGATATTCATCTTAATTTTGTTCCGTAATGACTCAGAGATGCTTGCATATTCTTATGCAGAACCAAAGCTGTTTATTTTCTATCAAAATATGAGCTACAGATGATTTTACACATAATTTTTTTCTTCTAGACATTTAACAAACCTGGTCAAAAATAAGTTTTGGGGAAGAGTATTTTTCTGGTTGGTGATTTTGATTGTAGTGAGGAAACAAAGGGTAATTTATAACTTTAATTTACTAAAAGCATGAGAATTGAATATGCTAGGATTCAATAATGATACTGTGATACTTAACTCCAGCTGTATCTGTTTTAGTGAATGGTGATTAAAAAAGGCAAATTTGCTTACATCTTTTCTTGCTGACACTGAGGTCATTATTTTATGAGCTTGTTTTCGTTTGCTCATCTATAGTAATTTCTATTTTTGGCTACTTCTGCAAAAAATTAGATGCCTTGGATCAAAATAGATATCGTGTATATTGCAACACTGGGCAAAACCTACTGTATATGAGAAGAGCAAGATGAGGAATATGGTCAGTTTTATCACAAAACGTTACTAATAATGTTACAATATTTAACACAGGGAAACCATTTTATACACTATTCTTTGTTACCATGTAAAATTACCTCAAAGTGGTCATTTCTTACATGAGGTCCTTATAAATATATATATATATATATATAGATATATATATATCTATATATATATATATATAGCTTTACCTGTAACTGTAATAATGACTAAATCATTTTTTTAAGTCTAGTAACTCCTTCAAAGTAAATCTTCCACAACTTGCTATAGTGCTAATCATAAGCATGTTATACAGTAAGTTAGCCCGAAGCGAAGTTAAGCAAGCAGATTAGGACTGCAATATAGTATCAAGACTCATAAATCAAGCGTGCTTGCAGATTTCCTTTCACTTACTGCTCCTTCTTACAGTTCAGACAAGTCATAATTACACATCAGTAGGCATTGTGAACAGAGGAATGAGCTACAGCATAACGCACAATAAACCCTGTCATATAAAAGCAAACTGGATAAAATAACAGAGGCAATACTCCATTTTACAACATCACACTAAAGAATTACACCACACCATTGTGTATTATTCTGATCAATCATGAATCCATCCACAATTGACAGCTCAGTGGGCAAAAATTTACCATGAAAGAATAGTTTCCAGTTTTGTTTTTGTTTTTGTTTTTGTTTCTTGTGTGATTATATACATTAAGCACAAGGCTGTGATTCTGAAAAGCCACAGGTACATAATATAACACTGCCCTGCACACATTGCAATTAAATAAATTCTGCTAATGCTCTTTTAAAGCTTTCTTTTATTAGGCATGCTTAAAATAATTTATACTGGATGAACTGTAAGTGGTTCTTTATTCATGTTTTATTAGTATTATAATTTTGAGTAATTATTCAGGTATTCTTGTTACCTTAGACCAAAGAGATGTTGACTCTGAAGTCTTCCCTGTTATTTTCAGGCTTAGATGATATTACCACTAAGCTCAAAATACCCTCTTTTATCACTGGGTTTGAGCCAAACATTGAAAATGGGATTTAATGAAACATGAGCAAATATTGGTTGTTTCAATTCTAATAAAGCATTTAAAAGAACTAATAAAGGTAAGGTAATTGTTGAATGCTAATTGAAAATCGCTACTACCAGTTATATTTTATAGTTGGAACTCAGCAGGTGTTAGGGGGATATATTTTTCACATTATTCATCAAATATAACTTTGAGAGGCACCAAGGTGTTTTTACCTACTCCACATTCATAAGAATTTAATTATGGTTAATATATTAATGATATAGGAAATATAGAGGAAATAATTTTAGAGCCAAAGAGTAAATTATCTGCCACAGTGGAATTTCCTTCCAGATGTTACTGGGTCCACATTTTAGCTATTACTCATGTGTACATGAAGGAGATTCTATTGAGAAATGAGGAGTTCACACACTACCTTTATTTTAATTACAGTTTTTCTCTGTAAGATACTCTTGTGTGGTTTCAAAGATTTAGAGAGAAACAAGGACATAGATGACTGGAGAGCGATCAAAAGAACTAAAGGGAGTGATTTAAGTATATTCTATGCAAATACCAGTAACCTTGGAGCCAGAAAGCCTGAGTTGAGACTTAAGTAAATCTAGACTCCATTATACACTTAAATATCAGGCCATTGCCCTGGTTGGTGTGGCTATGTGGATTGGCGCTGGCCTGTGAATCCAAAAGTCGCTGGTTTGATTGCCAGCCAGGGCACATAACCAGGTTGCAAGCCAGGTCTCCAGCCAGGTCCATAGCTGGAGTCAGGTGAAAGGCATCCATACATTGATGCTTCTCTCCCTTTCTTCCTCCCTCCCTGCCCTTCTCTCTGAAAATAATGAATAAAATTTTTTAAAAATTAAAAAAAATCAGGCCATATTTTTGATGACTATTCATAGAACCCAATGCTGAGTTTAAGCATAATTTTGATTTTAACTAGAATATAATTCCCTTATAACCTGTTTCCAGAAGTTTATATGCTAACCTCCAACATAACAATTAACTTGGTACTAATAATTGTCTATTTAATTGTCTTATCTTTTTGGGGGGAGGAGTGGGGGTCAAAAACTAAGATTTATTTAACTTTCCATAACCATGATTAAATGGTAGAGTTGATTGACACAGGACTGAACATCAAATTTGTATTGTCTTGGCTCAATAATAATGTTACTAATAGTATTTTTTGCTGGTGTACTATATGTTCAGCACTATGACATAGGCTCTATATACTAAATTTCATTTACTATTCAGAAAAAAATGATAGCCATTCTGTGTTATAATTTTAACTTTGTGTATGTGGAAATTGCCCAAGTAAATGAAGACCCAGAATCTAAACCCAGTTGTCCAACTTTAGAAGCCTTGATGGTAACTAGGCCCCACTCTCTATCATTTTCAGTTAGCCCCTTAATTATTTACCATCTTACTAAATTTAATTCCCTTTTCCATTAAAGAGGTTCCTGTGAAATGGCTGAAGTCAGAGTTTGATTCTCATCTAAGTCCCATACCATCCAGGGAGAAATCCCATAGGAACCTGTACTGAAAATATCTGAACAGAGGAGCTTGACACAGGTATATCTACTAGAATCACTCTAGGAATTGCAGGCATCTCTCCTTCCTGGCACTGAGGACATTGTTTTATGAGTCTATTTTTATTTATTGATCATCTAGTGTCTGTTTGTATCACCTTGTTTGTTTTTGTTCAAAAGTTCCAAAAGTATACATAACAGTCCAAAGGACAATTACATAATTTTTCAGTATAGAGGAATGGGTATCTTTTCAGTTCCATAGTTGAAGACTAGAGTGATTTTGGTCAGATTAGGCCTGAATAATATCTTACATTACTGGTCTGCTTTATTGAAAACATGGTCATTATTGTGCCTTTCCCAACCCAGATAATATTTAATTGAGCTTGGCTCACTACCCCATTCAGGCTCCATCAGTCAATTAAGTGGGGATAAGGGTGAGAAATTGGTAACTTGGCCATGTGCCCAAATTAAAACATTTGGTTGATCAAGTATTTAACAGTTTATCTCTTGGTTTGTTATTGTTGAAATGTGACCTGAAGAGAATGAGGGAATTTACTATGAAAGCACAGAGCAGACCTAGATTTAAGGGAGGCAGAAGTCTTCAGATAATTCTGAATAGGAGTTTTTAAGTATGTATAATTAAAATGTCTTATAGTCCTAACATTTTATTTTAGCGAATAATTTTTACCTCCTTTCTATTGCAAAGCTTTTTAATAACACTTCCTAGGAAATTAAATGCTAGAAACTACTCCCTAGGAAATGATAACTTTGTTATATACACTTTTGCTTTGAAAAGTGATGCTAGTGAAATTAACAAAAAGCTAGCAAAAAATTGGAATAAAAAGTGACAAAAATTCTTCAGTAGTTCTTACTACCTGTAAACCAGGAAAACAGCATAAATACTTGGGAAGCCTCCACCTCTCTTCATACACAGGCCCATAGTTAATTTATTAAGCATTTTACTTAATTATCAAGGTTGTAGTTTAGGTTCTGAGATATTTGACTTTTTTTCATTAAAGAGTAGATTAAATCAATGATTTATGAATTAGCTACTTATAATTGACAATGGATCAGCCAGTAAGGAAACAAATAAGGTTATGAAGATCTAACAAATAAATAAAAATTTTAAAAAACCCTAAAATGCAAAATCCTGAGCAGAAAAGGTTGAGAAACTCTTCAAGGAAAGAGAAGGGAGAGGCTAATATTGTCTTCATTTGAAGTGTTGCTAACATCAGAAAGAATTAGTATAAAAAGTCTTATACAAGACATCTGTTAACTTGGTCAGCCAAACTAGGGGAAAAAAAAAAAAAAACAGTTTAAAATTTTTAAATAGTCATCACTTTTCAATGGGTATCTATGTGAACAACAAAACTGTATGAAATACAAATACAGTTAAAATTCAACCATATGAAAAAGACATTTTGGTGATAGAAAAATAACTGTTGAAATATATATATATACTGAAATAATGAGTAATTCATAGTTGATTAGCAGTTTGGAGATTATATAAAGAATATGCAGCCGTACAGTTAAAAAGGCCTTTTCATTCTCATTTATTTTCTTATAAAGCATTATTATCTAGCCTGTTTCAATATCAACTATGCAAATTTCTCATGCTTTAAAAATGTCTCACTAGAGAATTTTTGACAAATCAATTCTCTTTTTCTTTAGATTGTCAGTAGATAAGTATCTCATATTTGTTTTTTTTTTATTTAAATTTTGTTTATATAGAACTCTAAATACATTTATAGTAAAAGTTTTCTGGGAAAGGAAGAAATAGTGGACTACATAAAATAAATTATTTTCTCCCTGGAGAAGCTTAACCCTTTTTTCTGCCTCCTATCAGTTTCATAGCTGGAATCTAGAGAAAAGGAAAAAATATAGGATAACAGCTGTGGTGTGAAAATTTGGTTTAATAACTATTACTGAGTATTTATTGAGAGTATTTAGTAGTCATTTGTGGTTATACTCATCTCGAACTTCCTCTAACTTCATTTAATATAAATATTAATAGGTGCAGAAAAATGGAATTAAATCTTTGAAATGGAGAATCTAAATTTCAGAAGTAAAATTTAAGAGTGATAAACATATACATAATATTTAAAACTATAAACCTGAAACTATACTGGCCTCACCCTGAAAAACCCTTAGACACTGTCCCACCACAAATATGAGCAAACACCCAGCAAGTGGCAGCTACACTTAATATACCATGGGACAATTGAGGAGTGGTCTCAGACCCTGCACTGGTTGTGAGTTTAAAAATACATCAAACTGGTGAATACCATTCACCCTGATCTGGTAACTCACTGAGAACCTATGTTACACAACTCCAGTAATTCAGTAGCCTCTTTCAGTGACAAGCTTAATAAGGTAGCTGACAGGCAGACTTGGGGTTCCTTGGGACTTTTGCTGATCTGCCACCAAGCGTGGGGCTCAAAAAAGCAGACCTTAGTGCACAGCTTGTGCATACCCAAGCTCAGCAAAGGCAACCATAAACTGTAGCTCTCTTGGTAGCTCCAAAAAAGTTGTTCAAGGCAGCATTTGATTGGTAATGATCTGCAACAAGTTCCTCCCAAGAGGCCCAGGACAACGCACCCAGTAGCCAGTTTTAGGCAACATCAGAGCAGGATCCAATTAACTTTGCAAATGACATATCCAAAAGGACATCTTACCAGGCAGGAGAGCCTTTTTAGGTGAATTCTATTTTGTGTGTTCAGCACCTCCATAGCAGCTCATACATTTAGGTATAAGTAGATTCTTACAGTCAACTAGCCTAAGGGTCAACCCCACACATGAACAGGCCAATAGCAATCAAGACCCACTTACAATAAGAGGGCCCACATAAATCACTTCAGCTCTGGTGATCAAGGAGACTATGCTACTGAGTCCTACAGGACACACACTACATAAGGCCATGCAACCAAGATTGAAAGTAATAGCATATCTACAAAATACATAAACACACATGCACACACACACAGTCATCCAAAATGGAAAGACAAAGAAATGTTACCCAAATGAAAGAACAGGAGACATCTCCAGAAAAAGAGCTAAATGAAATGGAGGAAAAGTTTACTAGAAAGAGTTTTCTAAAAATGCTTATAAGGATGCTTTAGAAACTTAGAATTTTAACAAAGAGATAGTAAACATTAAAAATGTGGACATAAAAAGCATTTAAAAAATAGTCAGAAATGAATAATACAACAGCTGAAAAAAGAATATAATAGAAAAAAATAAACAGTAAGTTGGATGAAATAAGGGATCACATTAGTAATTTGGAGGACAAGGTAGTAGGAAACATCCAACCAGAGCAGCAAAGTGAAAATATATATTTTTTTAAATTATGGAAATTTAAGAGACATTTGGGAAAACATGAAGCATAACAAAACCCACATAATAGGGATACAACAAAGGAGAACAGAAAACGCAATGGGACAAGAACCTATTTGAAAAGATAATACCTGAAAACTTTCATAACCTGGAGAAGAAAAATGATACAAGTCCAGGGAGTAGAGGAACTCCCAAACAAGATGAAACCAAAGAGGCCCACACCAATGCATCAAAATTAAATAGCCAAAGTTTAAAGACAAAAATAGAATCTTAAAAGAAGCAACTAAAAACAGCTAAGCAGTTAGCAAGAGAAAGCAGTTACATATGTACAAAGGAGCTCCAATAAAACTGTCATGTGATTTTTCAATAGAAACATTCAGGGTAAAAAAAGATTGACATGAAATATATAAAATAATTTAAAGGAAAAAAGAGCTAAAACCAAGGTTACTTTACCCAGCAAGGCTATTATTTAAAATTGAAGGAGAGAGATCCAAGATGATGGAGGAGTAAGTGGAAGCTACCCTTGCCTCCTCTAGGGACCAATCTGGAATTATAACTAAATATTAGAGAAATCATACAGAATAACAAACTGAATAATAGCTTAAGAGAAGCCTTATACTAATAGACAGACAGAAGAAACTACTTTACCACAGTATGACTGGTATGGATTGAGGAGAAGATGCTAGAGGGATGTCTGGGTTCCTACATATAGTAGCTGGAGTGCTGGAGGAATATTTCAGTGGTTGGGAATTTTCCCTGAGAAGTGTGGGGTCTAAACCCCAAGCTGGACTTCCTAGCCTATAGCACCAGGGCCAGAAAGGAATCCAGATAACATCCAGCTTTGAAAAGTGGCAGGGTGTCTGTGTGCTAGGGAGAGATGGCTAGAGACACAGAGAGCCTCTTAAAGGACAAATGCATACAATTTTGTTTGCAGCCCCTTACCCTGGGCTCTAGCATAAAGCTCTAAAAATGTACTAGAGACATTTGAGAAGAGTCTAGGGATGGTGGCACGGGGAGAGAACTGACAAAGCAGCCACCAGGATCCATGTGCTGAGTCATTACCCATATTGCCATAGCCATCTTGCTCAGCCAGAGCACTCCTTCCAAGTGGCATCAGCTCAAAGGGAAGCAAGAGCCCTGCCTGCATAAATTAATCTGCCCCATCCTGTGGTGCTTAAACCTGACTGCTGATAACAGATTGACTAATAAACAACAGAAGGAGACAGCTACAAACTCTGGATTACTGGTAGTCTTAACAGGCTGCCTAAGAACAGACTGGGACACCATCCTACAACACCAGGGGTAGATTCAGAAAGAAAAAACAGTGATAAACATTAGATTCTACTGAAATGAATTTCACCACAGTCTTTTCCATGATTTGCAATATTATCTCTCCTGCATAGCTTTTTAATATTCATTTCTTATCCTTCAAGTTTGTGCCTATTAGGTCACTAATTTTATATTATAGTTTATATCAAATCTCATATTTGACTTTTCCCTCCTCTTACTCTTATTTTGCCTTCTTCTTTATTATTTTCACTTTACATTTTACTTTCTTTATTGTTATGATTCATTTTCATTCTGCACTCTCACTATTTCTCCCTGTTTCAGGCTCTCAAAACAATTTTAATTGCAACTAGCTCATACTTTTTCCCCATTCTTAAGATAAGCTATTCTCTTTCCAACTTCAACAATCTTTGATTCTTGGTTGTGAATATAATGGTTACCATTGAATTTTTTTTTTTTAATTTTATTTCTAGGCCTGGCTGATGGCACAGTGGATAAGGTAGGTGCCTTCCTGCAAACCCAAAGATTGCTGGTTTGATTCCCAGCTGGGGCACATAACCAGGTTGAAAGCCAGGTCTCCAGATAGATCCACAGCTGGAGTCAAATGAAAGGCAACCATACATTGATGTCCTTCTCCCTCTCTCCCTGTCTGCCTTTCTCTCTCTCCCTCTCTCTAAAAATAATAAATTAAAAAATACGTAAAAAAAGAAATTTGCTAATGAAATTGAGTTTTACTTTAAAAAATATTTTTAGATCTTTACTATTTTTTTATTTCAAATCTCAATTTTTACCATTTCCTTCTCCCACTCCATTTTTCATTCCTCGAGCCCTTTCTTTTTTCTGTTTCAAATTTTAATTTTCCTGTCTTAGACTAGATTTCATCCTCATTCTTAGTATTCCTTCTTCCTCTATCATCTCAAAATCACTTCTCTTTCCTCTAGACATCTCTAAGCTTTTCTTTCTTTTCTTTTTTCCTTCTTATTGACATCCCACTTATATTAATCTTTGTTAACTTGTAGACAGTGCTGTGGTGGATCTTTTTCTCCAATTTGGTTCCTATTATTTTCTTCCTATATTTTTTTATAATTTCTGTTTAAACATAAAACTATACATTTTCTTCCTCTTACTCCATTCTGCCTTCTTCCCTCCTTTTTTTATTACAATGTAAATTTACTTTCTGTTTTTGCCTTGTCTCTATTTTCTACTCTTTTTATTGCTCTTATCTCACCCTCTAAAAATAATCCAGTTAATCATGTCATATAATTTTCCCTTTCTTTCCTATAATAGTCTTACTCTCTTTATACCTTTATTAATATTGTTTTACTTGCTGTTGATAGTGTGATTGATTGTGGGTGGGGTTAATTTTTAGGGTTCAGGGTTTGTTTACTGGGTTGTTTGGTTTTGCACTGGCAGCATCTATACAATAGCATATAAGACTATGGGCAGAGTGACTCAAAATCAGCCAGCTGAAGGAAAGGACCCACCAAAGATGATAAAGCAACAACCAAAATCCAATTATAACCATAGAGTCTACATAAGTGGCATAAAGGGTATTCCAAGAACAATAAGTGAAGAAGATCAAGGAAACTGCATCACTGAATCCCACAGGTCTCCTACCACAAAGGACATATGGTGAAGGCAGGAAGTCAAAGCAGATCAAACTAAGAAACAGAGACAGACAAAGCGTCACCCAAACTGGGGTGACAAAGAAACAACCCCTTATCAAAAGAAAAGGAGAAATCCACAGAAAAAGTGCTCAATGCAATAGAGGTAAGCAAACTATCAGATATTGAGTCCAAATAATGATTATAAGGATGCTCAAATAACTCAGTGAGAACTACAAAAAACTCCAGAGAAGCTATAAGAAACTAACTACTAACTACATCAGAATAAAAAAGGACATAGAAATATCAATGAGCCAGGATGAAATGAAGAATACAATATCTGAAATGAAGAACACAGTAGAAGGTATTAAGAACAGGCTAGATGAAGCAGAGAATCAAATCAGCAAGCTGCAGGACAAATTCCCAGACAGGGCAACAAAATGAAAACAGACTAAAAAAGAATGAAGAAGATTTAAGAGAGGTGCAGAACAACATGAAATGGAATAATATCCATAGCATAGAGATGCCAGAAGGAGAGGAGGAGTAAGGGATAGAAAAGATGTTTGAAAAAGTAATGATAGCAAACTTCCCTAACTTGATGAGAGAAATAGTCATGCAAGTCCAGGAAGAACAGAGGGCCCCAATCAAGATGAACCCACTCAAAGACAAATCATAATTAAATGGAAAAATGTTAAGATAAAGAAGGCATCTGAAAGGCAGCAAGGGAGAAATAGCTAGTAACATACAAGGGAGCTTAAATAAGAATAACAGCTGATTACTCAACAGAAATACTGCAACCAGAAAGGAATGGCAAGAAATAGTCTAAGTACTAAAAAGCAAAGACTTGCAACTAAGACTTCTCTACCCAGCAAGGCTTTTATTTAAAATGGAAGGTAAAATAAGGAGTTTCCTGGACAAAATTTAAAAAGCCTAAAAGAATACAGCTCCACCAAACCAGCATTGAAAAAGATGTTAAAAGGACTACTTTAAGAACATGGAAGGGAGGGGGAGATGCAAGTACAAAGGGGAAAATGGAAGTGATGAATACCTATTAATAGTAACCTTAAATATAAATGGATAAATGCTCCAATCGAAAGACATATATGCTGTCTACAATAGACCCACCTCATAACAAAATATCCACACAGACTGAAAGTGAAGGAATGAAAAATATATTCCAAGTAAATGTATATATACAGAACATTTCACTCCAAAGGAGCAAAATATACATTCTTTGAGAATACACATGGAACATTCTCAAAGATAGACCACATGGTATGACACAGAACAAGCCTCAACAATTTTAAGAAAAATAAAATCATATCAAGCAAGTTTTTGTATCACAATGACTTTAATCTAGAAAACAT
This sequence comes from Noctilio leporinus, assembly GCA_004026585.1. Classification (NCBI taxonomy): domain Eukaryota; kingdom Metazoa; phylum Chordata; class Mammalia; order Chiroptera; family Noctilionidae; genus Noctilio; species Noctilio leporinus. Next base: position 167,504 of record PVIW01000054.1, on the reverse strand, counting down.
CCTCAAGGAAAAAATTCAAAAACATTCAAATTCATGGAGGCTGAATAACATGTTATTAAATAATGAATGGGTTAGCAATGGGCTCCTAAATAAGATATCAAAAAAGCTTCTAGAAACAAATGAAAATGAACACAGAACTGCCCAAAACCTATGGGACACAGTGGAGGGAGTCCTGAGAGGGAAGTTTATAGCAATACAGGGCTGCCTTAAAAGGATAAAAAAAAAAAAAAAAAAAAAAAAAAAAAAAAAAAAAAAAAAAAAAAAAAAAAAAAAAAAAAAAAAAAAAAAAAAAAAAAAAAAAAAAAAAAAAAAAAAAAAAAAAAAAAAAAAAAAAAAAAAAAAAAAAAAAAAAAAAAAA